>NW_021025318.1:280632-297679 GCF_004153795.1 Camellia sinensis | reverse complement strand
TGTAAAAGGACGAATAACCCTCCTCTGCCTCTCCCGCGTGTAATCGATTCTGCAAAACCCATTCTCATTCCAACTATTCAATCCACAAAATTTCCAAACAAAAACTGAATCCACGAAACGAGATTTACATCGCCTCCAGGAACCCTAGATTCATATCGCCTCACCAACCATCATCGTCGTCGTCACCGTCGCACCCCAGATTCCTCTTCATCTCCACCGCTGCGAAGGTTCACATCGGAAGGAGGGTGCTTCATCGTTCGAAATTCCTGTCGTCGCATTGAGTTTATTTCATCCACTGAGTGTCATCCATACCCACAAAACCATGAGAAACAAAAGTAAGTAATACCATTCACCTTCTGCTTTTCAATCATAATGTGATCACCGATATATACATCCACCTTCTGGTTTTCAGATTTGAATTTGTAAAAATAGATGTTTTCGGAATTGATTTTGTAAACATAGATGATGTGAACATTCACATTAGTGTTGATTACTGGGTAAACTTACATTAGTAGACACTGATGTGAATATTCACATCAGGTATAATGATGTGAATGTTCACATACCGTCACTGTTGATATTGTTGATTGTTGATGTCATAGAGCCCCCAAAACTTCACTCAATAATGTGATGGAATATGATTAAATATTCACATTGTGACACCAATGTCAGACTTGTTTGTGTTGTTGGTGTTGTTGGCACTATTGGTTCCACCCTTTGATTTTTAGCAAATTATAGCATAATGTGATCACTCATGTAAACATTTACATTGCACTGTAACTTTTGTGTTTTCGGAATTTATTTTATAAACATAGATGATGTGAATATTCACATTAGTGTTAATTACTAGGTAAACTTACAGTAGTAGACACTGATATGAAATGTTCACATTACTGTTCAACTGTGAGTATGTTTGATTGTTAATGTCCACAGAACTCCAAACTTCACTCAACAATGTGATGGAATATGACGTAAATATTCACTTCTGACATCAATGTTGACTTGCTTGGTTCTTGGGTGTTGTTTGTTGCTGTGGTTCCACCCTTGATTTTTTAGCAAAATATAACATAATGTGATCACCCATGTAAACATACATTGCCCTAAACTGGTGTTGTTTTCGAAATTGATTTGCAAAACATAGTATGATGTGAACATTCACATTTACTATACTGGGGAAACTAACATTAGTATAACACTGATGTGAACATTCACATTAGTTGTACAATGATGTGAATGTTCACATTACTGTCAATGCTGATTGTTGAATGTTTGTTTGGTGCTTTTTGTTCCATCCTCTGTTTTTCACAATTTATATGTTCTTATTTGAACACCCAGGTCTTCCTCATAGATTTGATGGCAAGCGAAAGCGAGTGGAATCCCGTGCCAAAGCCAAACCTGATCAAGCAGCTGTTCCTGAAGAAGTGAACATGAAAAAGTAACTACCGGCTCAAATATAACGATTGGTCAAACTGTTGAAGGATATAAAAATTTACAAGTGGCCAATTGAAGTGCCTTAGAAAAACACGCCGTTTTGGCATCATTGATTGCTTGATCAGTAATGAAGTCGACCTCAACTACTGCATGAAATATGATTGATGTCATTGTACGTATAGTACAGACATTCAAGCCATTTCATTTTTCTATTGCAGATACATCCAAGCCATTTTCTTACGTAGAGCGACGGTATTCGTTTTATATTGGGGATAAGAACATCAGATTTTAGAAGCGACGTTCCATGATTTTGGGTGGACTGTCGCACCAGTCGATGGACCTCTCTTACAGTGCCAAAACCAAACAACCGACAATTCATACACGAATGTGTGCAAGGATGTTAGATCGGTTTAAGTGCTGTCAAAATACGAGAAATTCTGAGTGAAGCATTAAAGGGCACAAGAAAACAAGACAATGAAGAGGCTGCAAGTTTAGTTTGCATGTATGCATGCGTCAAGCTATTCTTTTCTACATCAGGAGAAACAATTGATGGGCTTCTTCTTCATACATGGAACCCATTAGAACAGATGATCGAGTATGATTGGGTTCATTGGGCCAAAACTGTGGAAAACCAGGACGAGTCACCGGATGTGTGATGTTGTTAATGATAATCTCATAAAACTTATTTCTATGTTTAATATGAATATTACGGGGTTTTGCCCATCTATGATGTGAATGTTCACATTACTGGCAATAGGTGTGGAAGTTTACATCAGTGATGTAAACATTCACATATGTTTCAATAATGTATAAAACACATTTAGTAGACGCCGGTGTAAATATTCACATCAATGTAGATGATGTGATGTTGCACAAAACAAATGAATCGAACATTCACATTACTGAATATGCAATGTTCATATTACTGGGCATTGGTGTGAGAAGTTACAAACAGATTTAAACATTCACATTACTGTTCAGTAATGTACAACACAACATTAGTAGACACTGCTGTAAACATCACATCAGTCTAGATTCATGTAGTAGCACCAAAAGAAATTTGGACATTTACATTACTGACGAAACATTTACATTTACTAAGCAATGGTGTGGAAGTTGACATCAATAATATGTGAACATCCACCATTACTATTCAATAATGTATAAACACACAGTATTAGCCACTGGTGTAAACATTCACATCAATGTAATTGATGTAAACATTCACATTACTGCCCAGTGGGTTAAACATTCACATCAGTGTTAATTGTTATGAACATTCCCACATTACTTGCACCACAGTGTGTAAATAATATAACACAAATCAGTGAATAATTGATGTGATGACCATTCACATTACTGATATTTGTTATTTTGTTTCTCAGTATGTTGTGTGAGCATACAACAACATCTTACCAACCCTGCAACCCCAATGCCATTCCGCGATGCGTAAAGTGGACCTCACAACCTATACATAGCAACATGAAGTCCATCTCTTTGGCTAAGCTTTGTTTAAAGATGGAAGAAAGTACAAACCAAAAATAATTATGCCATTCACCTAGTGAGATAAAAAAACTAATCTCAACTTACAACTACTGTCTCCAACTGCAGGTATATGGCGCGAGCTAATGGTTATCCCCAACTGAAGCGAAGATGTACCATCATACAAAATTGAATGTGGAGCCCAAACCTTAGATTTTGTCAAGTGCACCAGCAAAGAAAGATAAAAAGCCATGATGATAAAACAAAAGACAGTCAACCGTATATGACGCCATGGAGGATTTCTTCTCATCAAAACCTAATAGTGATCGAATGATGTGGACACGATGTTAACCCAGTTGTAGACCCCCAATGCCAAAACGGCTACTCATTAGCACAACCAACTGAACCGGACAATTGTGGAAGCTATCATTATAAAAGAAAACCAAAAAGTGGGTCTTGTACGACAATGGGAAGCGAAAATACAAATAGTTGGAAGAATCATGAGAGTGAGGCAAGGGTGATTGCTACCCTTGAAGCAAACTATTTGACCAATTGGGCCCATCCAAATATGGACATGGACAATGAAAACTTGCATGGAGTGGAAAGATACAAAAATTCAGCGGCTGACAAAGTTGGTCATCAACTTGGAATGTGAAAAAATAATCTTCAAGACCTTTGATGAATCAGTCCGTCCACATTATCACTCAAGTTGAAGCACAAAAGGCTTATGATAGCTTTAAGAAGCATCCCACTGCAGCATTGGAACACCATTATCAGCCACATCGAGGGTAAAACCATATAAAAGAAGTAAGAAAAGATTGATGATTTGAATACCCCAACTTGCTACTGGGTCAAAAGAAAGGGAAAGAAGGCAGCCGATCGAGAGCAAATGCCAGTTATTTAGACAAGCAACCAAAAAAAAGCCAGCCAACAAAGTACAGAAGTTAACCTTGAATAACAAACTTGAAGGTTGGGCCAACATGAACAAACTCAACAAGTAGAAGGTTCTAAAATTTGCACAAGAACGATGGTCGATAAGAGTAATGATCTTACATATCCCGATTGATTTTTTTTTTTGCTTATGTTCAGTTCACATACATACTTAATAATTTGATCATTTCATAAATGTACAATGTTGACACTTAACGTTTTCCTGTAATCACAATGCACAGGTTTGCTAGTGTGGCGAGGGGAACTCAAGATAAAAGATGTGTATTTTGATGACATCATACACATCATCAAGGAAGAACAATACCAACAACGCATAAGGCAACTGTAAATGTGATACAAAACACACACACACACACACACACAACACCAACACACACACAACAACACACAACACACCTGGTAAAGACACTGCAAATAATGTACTGTCACCCTCTGTTCTGTCAGGTGATAGATGCATATGCTGGTAAATCTACTTGAACTACAGAGGGCTAGTCAACCAAGTTTGAGGATTCATCATTTATCTTTACAAGCACATATTTGGAACCACTAGACTTTTGCTTTGTTTATGTTCAATAGATCGTGAATGTTAATCTCAGATTATATGCTTATATTGTTAACTTAAATGATAGGCAAATGTGAATGTTTAACAAACAACATAAATGACAGATGAGAAGATCACATTGACAGATGTGAACCATAATCATCATTTTATGTTGTTAAATTAAAATGGTACACAGATGTAAAATGTTAACACAACATATATAACAAGTTGTGAACATTCACATCTGCAATACATTGCATGACTGTTTCACAAATTAATAGATGTAAACATTCACATCATTCACATCACCTATTAACAGATTGAATATTCACATCAATATATACACCACATTAGCAGATGTGAACATTTACATCCAGTAACATCACTCACATTAGCAGATGTGACATTCACATCATTCACATCACTCAACATTAAAAAGATGTGAACTTCACATCCAGTAACAATCACTCACCACTAGCAGATGTGAACATCGCATCATTTACATCACTCACCATTTACTAAATGTGAGCATTCACATCACTCACATTTAAAAGATGTGAACATTCACATCAGTAACATCACTCACCACAACAGATGTGAACATTCGCATCATTACATCACTCACCATTTACAAATGTGAACATTCACATCATTCACATCAAACATTGATATAAATTCGGTTACATCATCTGTATGCCATTTGTGTGCAGAAAATTATGCAAGAGTACTCCCCCACAAGAGGAATAAACTGATTGATGTACACATCAAGGAGTATCAAGGCCAGAGATTCTTAATTTTCCCAATACACGACAACTTCCACTGGACAATTGTTGTGTACGACGTGAAGAGAATGTATGAGCATTATAACTCGCTGCACCCAGAGAAGGATACATAACCCATAACTTCTACTGGACAATTGTCTTGTACGACGTGAAAGAGAATGTATGGAAGCATTATAACTCGCTGCGCCCAAAAAGAGGCTACAATGACCCACATAGGACACAAAGCACACAAAGTGTAGGTAGGCTGACACATATGATACTTGTCTATGAGTGTAATATTTGACCTTGGATGATGCACTATGTTGGTTGTGTCCTAATATGAAATTTCATTGTTGGTAGAGGGACTACATCGCGGCTTTTGGGCACAACATCTGGACCTCATCACCATTATGGACCAATTATCAAGCCAAAATACTTTGCAACAAATCATATCAGTAGACATCTGTCCTCAAGCAAGCATCAAATTCGTAAGCCTAAAATCGATTTGTACACATGTTCCACAACCATACCACCTATAATTTCAAAATCTAACAAGAAGTTTGCATTTTCAGGGTGATTGCGAGCCGCAGTTGTTACATATGAGGGCGCCATGTTATACTCGTGAACTATTGCTTGCATAGCCTTCAGCTCGCTTGAATGGTGTCAAATAAAACTCATTACAGTATACCATTTTCTGAACCACAAAACACAGTGCAATGTGGAAAACCTATAGGTGGGGTGTCCACCTATCACTGTTACCCAAATCTGTTATCCACATTTAAGACAATTTAGTGTCAATAGATTTACATTATTGGAGCGACTAGCTTAATTGTACAATCAAGTCTATATATCACTACTTGTACAGATATTTTTCACTCAATATATGTATATGCATTTCAGGCCTATATTGCGTTGGTCATGCACATTGAGATTGTATTTTTTTTTTACACATGGCATCATGTGAATGTTCACATCACAGAATGATCGTACACTTATGTTTTAAGCCATACTACATGGATGTAAATATTGCTTAAAGTGTTCATGTAACACAATATGACAGGTGTAAATATGAAATTTCTTAATACACAGTCAATATTCACATCTAATAATTTGAGATGTGAATATTCACATCATAACTTTCTGATTATTTGAATGCAACAACATCGACATGAATATTCACATATCTTATGAGTTTGATGATGTGAATGGTTCATTGATGTAACATTCATGTCATCTACTTTACTGTTAACAGAATAACACAATGTCAACATTCACACCACAGAAATGTTTGAAAAGTTAACAATGTGAACATTCATATAATGTGATATATCATTACACAAGTGGAATGTTAATATCATGTATCATTCCAAATACAAACACACATAAATTTCACATTGGTACTTACAATAAAAATAAAAAATAAAACACATCAAATTACAGCAGTTATTATGTTTGCCAATCGCAGACATAATTTTATTACAATAGCCAACTGTTGCCAACTTATTACAACTTTAACAAAATATCAGTTTCGTACCCAAAAAGAAAAAGAAAAAACACAAATGAAATACTAAGTTTGCCAAACCATTATTTTGCTTGCCAACACAACACAATCTTATTTGTGAAATGAATATAAGAATCCAATGTAAAACACAACGTTAAAATGAAAAATGTACATCCTATATCGGCTCCGTGCATGATTTCCGATTATGGCTCCCCAACTTATCACATCTCCCGCACCTTATTTGCTTCAGTTTCTCACCCCTTGATGGGATCCTATTCTTTTTCGACCTTCCAGGTGGTCTTTTCACAGTTGGCGGGTATATAGTGAAGTCCGTGGGATCAAAAGGCGGCTTCTCCACCGATAGTATAGGGAATATGGCACCCGAATAGGCTGCACGATATGTCTCTACATGAAAGTAATGTTCCAAACAATTATTGAGATTGTAGCGACTCTTCTGAATGGCAATAACAGCATGGTCACATAGGAATCCGTTGATTTGCCATTTGAAGCAAGAACATGTACGCCTCGCAACATCAACTGCAACAGATGGTATCGAATGAACTTCAAACACATCCTCATTGGCTTTGCTAACTTGCCAAGACCTTCTGCCATTGAACGAATCCATAAGCCTTGTTTCGAATGTAAGACAAATAAGCTCATTCCATTTGTTTGCTTGGTTACGCTGTGCAAACATTTGCCGCATCAACTGAGTACGAATTGTGTCCACTATTTGAGTGATAGGAAGATTACGCGCTTCTTTAATCCAGTTATTAAATGACTCCGCCGCATTGGATGTCATCTCCCCATAACGCATGCCCCTACACAATATCACAAACATTGTACAATACGGAATTTAACAGGTCATCATTAACAGATGTGAATATTCACATCATTTACATCAGTCATCATTAGCAGATGTGAACATTCACATCATTTACATTGAACATGAAACACAATTCGAAGATTGTTACCATTCTAAACTGAAAATTCACATCGCTACCATTCTAAACATGACAAATGGAACACCTTAGGAAACTATTATCACCTGAAGTATGAATTTGCACAGTGCTCAGGTGTCAAGTCCTTGAAAAAATTATGAGCTCGTTGTTTACCCTCTTCTTTTAATTTTGCAAACTTTTCATGGAACCCTACCACAGTTGGCTCATAAGCATAGTCACCCAAACTATTTACTAGGTGATCCTTGAATCCATTATCAATTCCTTTCATCCGGTCTCTTAAATTGCTCTTCAAGTGTTGTAAGCAATAACCGTGATGAGCCGATTGGAAAACCTTTGGCATAGCTTCTGACAGACCAAGATTACGATCCGAAATAAAAGTAATCTGGCTCTTACCATCAACAACCTTCCCAAGTTCATGCAAGAACCACGACCAATTGGCCGTGATCTCTGAATCAACAATCGCAAATGCAATAGGAAACAAACCTACAATACAACACCAATACACAACTGTTCACAATATTCCAAAGTGAATAGAAAACAGTATAAACGAAACAGGTCATGTAAATGTTCATATCTACATTGCCATATTACTATTGTTATTGTTGGATTCGAGTTCGTAAACATCAACGATGTGAACATTCACATTAATGACCATTAATAATTCATTGTTGATTATTGAGTCATTGATAATATGAACATTCACAGTACTGTTCATTAATGGATCAACTGACATTAGTATACACTGATGTGAACATTCACATCAGTGTCTAATAATGTGAATGTTCACATTACTGTCATTAGCAGACACAGATGTGAACATTCACATCAGTGCATACTAATGTCAATGTTCACATTACTTATAATTTATCAATCACTCATTTGTCTAGACTATGTTGCTTAGAGTGAATATTGACATGAATAGACAGCTAAAAAAAATACTAACCAATGTTTTCGTCTTTCGCCGTTGCCGCAAGTAGCTGACCTTTGTACTTTCCTTTGAGGAATGTTCCATCCAGGAATAATAAAGACCGACAAGAATTGAACCCAGAAATACACGCAGCGAATGACACAAAGAAACGACAAAACTGTTGACTACTCGCATCATAGTCAATATTGACAAAACTCCCCGGATTGTACCGCATCACAGCATCCGAAATACCACTGCAGCTGGTCAAACGATAATGAGTGATCTCCATGAATACCAGCCTTTGCTTTCTCCACACCCAACCATACGACATGGTAAGTCACATCTAGCCCATAATCCCTCTTCAAAATAGTCACCACCTCACACGGCCGAGTCAACGGCTTGTCCCTCACAATTTCAGATATGGTACTCGACACCAAATTCGAACTAACTCGCGGATTCTTCAATGTTCGGACATCCGTACCACAACTATGCACATCACTAAACCTCTTGATGTAGAAAAAACCATTTGCTCGTTGTGCTCTACAATGTATAACCCACAAGCAACCTCTCTCCTCACACATCGCACACAGCAGTAACTCTTGTTGTCTCGTTCTTGACATACGTAAACTGAAAACCACATTGGATGGCATACTTACATAAAACATCACGAAATTCTTGTGCACCTCCAACAAACCGTTGTCCCACATGCGTAATACCATTTGCCCAAGGGGCTGACAACAACACCTTCTCCTTATGGTGACAAAATCTCCGTAGTGCATCAATATCTTCCTCAACCCCCACACACAGCGATCCAGAGCTACTTGACTGACCAATATCACTTTTCAACTCAACCACAACTCCTACATGTTGTACCCCCATTGATTTAGCAAGCAATAACATGTTCTGAAATTCTTCCTCATTCTTCAAATCACACCTATTATTCCCAGGTAACCAACAGAACAATGAAATAAAACCAGCAGACAACTCCTCCCATTTTTCACACAAACAGTCTACCAAACACGAATAACACAATGCGCGGGCAACATTTATTACAGTGGTACTGCAATCATATATACACACCAACATCATAAAGGTATCCATCTCATGTAAAAACACAACAATACAACAATCAACAATAATCCAAATCGATATGAAAATTCACATTGTGCAAAAATTAGATGAATACGTGTACAGTTCAAGTGTTAAATCCATAATTCACATTAACAAGATGTGAATATTCACATTGATACATATACTTAATATCTCTGAATTATATCACACACACAAAGCCTCATTAAGCAAGCATCAAGTAAAGTGAGAACATCCACATTCTTCACATAATATTAACACGATGTAAACATTTACATTGACACATATACTCTAAATTATATCACCCACACAGAGCCTCATTTAAGCAAACATCAAAGTCAAATGCAAACATCCACATTCTTCACGTAATACTAACATGATGTAAACATTCACATTGTTCCACATACTTTGAATTATAGAAGATCACATTCATCACTAGTCTGATGACCTCCCCTCCATAGGACCACGATGTAAACATTCACATTGATCTATATACTCTGAATATAACACTCACACAAAGCCTCATTAGCAAACATCAAAGTAAAAGCAAACATCCACATTCTTCACGTAATACTAACATGTGTAAACATCCACATTGTCCATATACTTTGAATTATATCACTCGCACAGAGCCTCATTATGGATACATCAAAGTAAAAGGAATATTATAACATTCTTCACAAACTGAATGACCTCCCCTCCACAGGATCACATATGATGCATGTATTGAAAAAATAGAGCATCTGATCCATATCAATAAAAAACAGAGCATTTGATCCATCCTACAAATCAAAACATAAAGATGAACACGTATTCATAACCAAAATGATACTACACTTAATCATGCAATTCTACAATCGTCCAGAAACTCGAAAACAACTGCTTTGAAGTAGTTATACTCCAGAAAATGTGAGAACCGAACACCTTCAAATTCATCGTCTTCACTTGAAAATCACCGAACCAGACTACAATAGCAACAATGAAACCCTAGCACATCAAAGCCTCAGAACGATAGAACAATAGCATGCAAGATAGAAACGTACCCATTTGAATTAGAATGATAGAAACTGCCAAAACTAAATCACGAAATCACAGGAAACGTGTATATGTATTAAACAGTGTATATATATGTATATATAAGGGTATAATAGTCCATGTAAAATAAAAAATTAGAAATATAACTTTATGGAATAAAAAGAAAAGTATATAGGACTAATCAAGTTATAATATTCCTTTGTGGATTTAATGGGTTATAACAACTCTGAGATGGATTTAATCAATAAAATCCCTATATAATTCATTAGTATATTAACTAATATATCAATTAAAACATATAACTTTATTGTCCCTATATAACATCTCAACTCTATTTCTAATGACGTGGCAGAGAGACGATAGAGATAGAAGAAGGGAGAAGTTATTAAATGGTCTTGGATATACCATCACATGGTGTTCCAACATGTTATGATTAGTAAAGGAGAGAGGATTTTATGAATTTGCATTGAATGATTGAAGAACATGAGAAACATAAATAAATTATGATTGGTGAGGGTACGGCCGCGTGGCGCTCCTTGGACCAACCAATAATTTTCCAGAGAGAGAAGTGTACTCACCCCTTTAAATAATTTATTCCATGTCATTAGGAGTGAATTGATGGTGCCCAATTAATACTCCAAAACATTTTTTACTTACTAAAAAGCTGGCTTTTGGCTATTTTTCAAGCTTTTTGGCTTTTTTGGAAGTGATTTGGAAAGTTGGTAAAAAGCTGATTTTTTTTATTTTTGGTTTAATATTTTTTAAAAGTGTCACATTATTCCAAGATGACCAAAATATCCTTACTTTTTATCTTTGAGTTAATTAATTAAAATTTTTCAGAGGTAGTTCAGTAAATTTGGGTGTTGCGTTTTGGTCTTCCCAAATGGGAATTTCAGCGTTTTGGCCCTGTTTGGCGTTTTGGTCTTGGCCAACAAAAAGCTGCATTTTGACTGTGTTGCCAAACGGCACTCAGTTTAATAAATAAAAAATAAGGTTGATTGACTTACTAGATAAAGTAATATTTTAATTTACATAACATTTAAATATTATTTATTAATAATTAGCTAGTCATTTAATTAGAAAAAAAAAATGATATTGTCATCTTTTTTTACATTGGAAATGTAAATTTTATTTTTTTTTGCTTTTTTTTTTTTTTTTTTATATTCTGTAAATTACACTTCGCTCCCTTTATGCTTAATCACTTTTTCTATTAACTCTTAAAGTTTGTTTTTTCTCACCTAACCCTTCAAGTTTCAAATATTTCTCAGTTTACTCTTAAAGTCAATTTTTGTTTTAAAATTAGACAGAAAATGTTACTCTTAAAACTGATGTTTGTTAAAATTAATCAGAAATGCCATGATAACTGTCACTAATGTAAAAAATAAATCATTATATTAAGAGTTGAGTTTGTGTTACAAGTGTGAGTTACAAATAAAAAATAATTTATGTCACGTGATTGTCAATTGTTATTTTTTGTATAATTTTTAACATAGTTAGCTTTTAGAAGTAAATTGAGAATTTTTTTTTTTTTTTTGTGTGTGTGGTCAAAGTGAAAAAAAATAACTCAAGAGTTAAAGTAGAAAAGTGGTCAAATATAAAGGGGAAAAGTGTAATTTTACCCCTGTGAAATAGGACTTGCTAGAATTTTATCAAATTCTTAGGGAGGTTAATGTGATTTATTCAACAACAGTGTTACATCCACACAATTTTTTCCACACAACTCCACAAATAAGGTGATAAGCAAAATTTTAAAAGTTAACCCACGCCTAATTGATATAGAACTTATTTGATGTCTTGCTATCTCATTTATAGAAATTATGCCAAGAAAATTGTATGAATCAAGTATTTTCTTTATTCAAAACTTTATAAATGTATAGGGTAAAGTTCTCTCCGTGAGTTCTAGTTGTTGGTCTATTTTAGCAATTTAAACGGTCCGATTGTCATAATTTGTGCTCACATTTTTCTTTTTAATACTTATTTGTGTTATTCATTGAACTTTTATTAAATTTTGAGTCAATTTTAAAATTTTAGGTATTTTAAAATTTTGAATTAATTTTTTTAAAAATTCATGAAAGACGAAGCTAAATTTTATCAAAAAAGAACTCACGAAAATTATTGTGTTATTATTTTTTTTAATTAAAATTTATTACATTTTGCAACCACTTTAGTGGGATGAAATGAATCTATGAAAAATAAAATACAATACAAAAAAAAAAAGAATTAAATTGCCAAAAAAAATAAAATAAACTCAGAAACCAATTTGATGAGGACTCAAACTTGATTCACGTGATTCGTAAATCAATGAACATGTTCAGGATGAAAGCCAGTGAGAATTTTTTTTTATTGTTCTGTTTCATTAGAAAGAAATAAATGATAAAAAATAAAAATAATAGAATATAAAATAAAAGGCAAAAAAGAAGAAGAAAAAATAATAATTTTTTTATAAGATTTGATTATCATGAATTTTTTATAAGAAATTAGAAATTCTAATTATATAATAACTATTTTATAACAAATTTAAGCTATATTGTATTTTCTTATTTTCTTTGCAAAAAAACTAGAAATTAGACCTACTTTCTACACCAAGAAGATGATTGGTTGATATTCTTTAATTATCAATGGATCACCTTCTTGACACATCACTGAGTTTAGAAAGTAGGTCTAAAATTGGATTTGTATATAAATTTTCTTTAAAAAAATAAATTACTCTATCTAACAAAAATCAAATTAATGATTAATTTACATACTTTAATTATTAAGGATATAAATTTTTTTCTTGTGATTAGTAATTATTCTTGAAAATATAATTAATCGGAGCTGCTGGCAGCTCTGTGGACAATCTTCACAGTATTCTGAATAAAATAAGTTTGTATATTTAACAAACAAACAAAAGAAATAAAGGAAATGAGGGAGAATGTTTGATTACAAAAATCAAACTATAATAAAATAAATAAATAAAAACAGATTTTATTTTGTTACAAAAACAAAAATCAAAATCTAATATAAATAAATAAAATAGAAAATAAATTAATAACTTACTTGATTAATTTCTTGAACAATATTCTGATCAAGTCTAGTGTTTGACATTGTGTTTTTAGACAGATTCGTCCTCTCTATGGTGTTTGCAGAATATGGGCGTCTATCTCCAGGATAAAATGAATCAATCAACGAAAAAATTGCAACACTACAAATTTTTCGTACAACGAAACACATTAGTGTATATACTCTTTCTCACAGAAAATTAATGGAATTAATGTAGCAAAATGCAGAGATGAATTGCAACAGACAAGAAACGAAAAAAATTGGAGTGAAAATCCAAATGAGGGCTTGTCTTATTTATAGATGAATTTGTGGCTTTTCATTTTGAACTCAACAAGTGCAGTACCTGTTCGGATAGATACAAAATCTGTTAGTTTGAATTAAATAGGTAAGGCACTGATTTTGAACAGATACAATCTGTTCAGTTTGAATTTGAACAAATAACTGAATCGGCTCAGGTTCTTTGGACAGATATGGACCTGTTTTGGGTGAGGGAAAACTGGATAGTTTTTTTCGGAATTAATTTTGAATTTTGGAAAATTTTATTTTACCAAAATAAAATAAAATTCAAATATTTTTAGCCCAAAAGATAGGTATTGGATCGGACAAACCCAACCCAACCTCACACCCGTGCCCAAGCCTAGGCTCAGCCCAGCTCGACCGGACGGACGGACGGCAGGACGGCGCGCACGTGTGGTGATTTTGGTTCTAATGGGCCTAGCCCATTTTGTCCATAACCTTCCTCTCTATAAAACTTGGGTGCCCCTTGGGGCCTACCCCAAGTTCCAATCCTATACTTTATAAACCCACTCAAAACTTGTCCACCAAATCAATAATGGAACAAGCTTTAAACCAAAACTTTAGGAAATTTCACCAAAAACACCATTTCCATGTAGCCTCTTTGGCTTCAATTTCTTATTCACTTGATAATGGTTTTGAGCAACCAAATATAACACATGAATCACAACACGACATAGAACGCGTTACCACTTAGACCTGCCAAATTTGGCGCACGGTCCCACCTAAAAATTAGACCAAAGTTTAGGGAAAATTCTATTTTTTCCAGATTTTTTCAAAAACCATTTTAACAATCCCCCATATGAATGGAATTTGATGACAACGAAAATGCAACAATATGTAGAATTTGTTGAAAGAGTATAAATCGAAAATATCTGCGTCAGGATAGGTAGTTTTCGGCCTGAACCTTCCCTAGTGATAACCTTCAGACTTACTAGCTAACCAATGGACGCGATGCCTTGAATGTTCAGCCATTTGTGTTAGCCAAGACAATAGATTTCACACAAAATATCTTCTGATACATCGTGGTTCTCACTGTTGTGTTCTTTTGGCCTTGAACACTCCTGGTTTTCATGAATGCTTCTAGAGAATTTAGCCTCTTTATTCTCATAGAACCGGCCCTAGTTCGACACTCATATGGGTGATTCTTATTGTTAGTATTCTCTTATACTCGTCTTGATTTTATGCCTAAATCAAAATATAAGATATCATTAAAAGCTAAGCTTATTCTTAGACCCCTGCATACAATACATGTTGTAGATATCACTCTCATCATGGTTAGGGAATTTTAAATCCTTGGTGATTTTTGAGCACACATACATATTAGTTATCCTTTTGAACTTAGTTCTTGGGATCCAGTCATATAAGAGGTTACCATTATGTGACTCTTATGTAATAGGCTTTAATCTCATCCCTTCAATGAACTATACACTTGTTCTTTTGTCAAATTTTGTGTTAAGTATCCACAATATTCTCTTTAGATTTTATATAATCTATTGAGATTATTCCTTTTACTTGTATTATGTCGACGACGAATATGTCGTGACTTCCATTACACATATGATTATGTGCCTACCTATTGCAGATTGACTATCGCAATGAATGCAAATAGCTAGCGCAAGTTTTGGCCACATTAGAATGCTTTTTAAGAAGTGATGAAGCCATTCTGCTTTCTCCTACTGTCTAAAGCAATGAATTCAAATTCCATTGTGGATCGTGTGATGCATGTTTCTTTCGTGGATTTCCAATAAACAACAGCCATTCCCAGGGTAAACATATCCACTAGTTGATGAATCTTAGTATCTGATATCCAATTAACATCACATAAATTTGAGCATGCTAAATATCGATAGTAAGTTCAAACTATGATCACGGGTAAATCTTAGATATCTAAGAACCCGAATGATCGCTTTCCAATAGTCTTTTTTCAGGGTTACTAGTGTACCACTCAATTTACTGACAGCATAAGTATATCAGGACGAGTTCAATTCATTAGGTACATTAGGCTTCCAATGATCTTGGAGTACTTTAACTGAGACACCGCATCACTTTTATTTTTCGATAAATAAAGACTGATATCTACAGGTGTTCTAGCTACATTCATATCATCCTTGATAAATTTATCAAGAATTTTCTCAATATAATGTGATTGAGATAATGCATATCCGTCAGATGTTTTATTAATTTTCATTCCTAATATTACATCTGCGACCCCTATATCTTTATATCAAATCTTTTGTTCAGCATTTGCTTAGTTGATTTGATCGCTTCAATTTTATTCGTGGCCAGCTTGAAATGTCAATTTCTACTTAAAAGTTTGTTATGATTCTGAAACTTGAATTTTTTGTTAAAATGATATATGTGTATTGCTACATTGATATGAAAACATTTATATCAGTTGAATGCTCTCAAGTCCTTCATCATTTATTCTTCTTAATAGTTTGCTCTTCTCAACTGTACACTTTTTTTTTGGGTTTTGCAACTTGAGGTAAAATTAACTTTGTATACATTGATTTTTTTTTAAAACCCTCATGGTATTTTTTTTTGCATTCCAACAACACCAACGTCTTCATTAAGTTTAATTTTGCTGGTATTATTATTTTCATTTATTTTATTATTTTGCTATTAGGCTTAATTTCTTTTAGTTTTATTTTTTTTCATTATTGTTTTTGTTTGGGCTTAATTTTTTTTATTGTTTTTGCTTTTTAATTTCATTTTTCATTACTTAAACATAAAAACAAAAACAAATCAAAATACAAATATTTACATAAAAAAAGCACCATTCATTTTTTTACGGCCACACGCCGATCAAAATAAACTTTAAAAAAAAAAACAACAACCCTTCATTTTTTTCTGGCCATACACCGATCTTACTTACTCGCCTCTTCCATCGTTTTCTTTTCTTTTTATGACCTTGGGCGACCCTTAACACCCCCCCCCATGTTTTCGTCGAGAGCGACGACTCCCCGCTGATTATCAAAGTCTAAGAACGATGTTGCTCCAAATTGGGCCATGGAGGTGGTCTTCCGTTTAAGCTCTTTATTTTCTCTCTCT
>NW_021025318.1:254271-280607 GCF_004153795.1 Camellia sinensis | reverse complement strand
CCATATAGGTGTTCGAGTGTTCGAACCGTATTGCGCAAGAGACAATTCAAAATTGGCGATTGGGTACTGCGCAAAGTAATGGGAAACACCTTGATCCCAGGAGACGGCAAGTTAGGCCCAAATTGGGAAGGTCCTTATAAGGTGGTTGGGTTAGCAGGCAAAGGGGCATACCACCTAGAAGACAAGGATGGCAAGGCAATCCCTAGGCCATGGAATACGGCCAATCTCAAGTTATTTTACTTTTAGCTTTTCTCTTTTTGAACATATGTAATTTTTTCTTTCCTTCAATAAAATGAGCAATTCTTTTTAGCACAAAATATTCTTTGTAAAAGTTAGCTTTAGAAACTATGTTTATTGCAAGCATTCTATAGTTAGCTGGAAAAACGAACTCGGGGGTTGGCTGGATTAAACCAACATCCTTCCTAAACACAGGATAAGGATCCAGGCTGCAGGACATTTGGTCGGAATAACCAAATACTATAAGTTAGCTGGAAAAACTAACTTCAATAGTTGGCAAAATATTATCACTCGGTTTGGCATACCAAAATATTACAAGTGTGAGTTACAAATAATAAAATAATTTTATGTCACGTGATTATCAATGTGTTATTTTTTGTATAATTTTTAACATAGTTAGCTTTAGAAGTAAATTGAGAATTTTTTTTATTTTTTTTTATTTTTTTTTTTTTGTGTGTGTGGTCAAAGTGAAAAAAAATAAACTCCAAGAGTTAAAGTAGAAAAGTGGTCAAATATAAAGGGGAAAAGTGTAATTTACCCCTGTGAAATAGGACTTGCTAGAATTTTATCAAATTCTTAGGGAGGTTAATGTGATTTATTCAACAACAGTGTTACATCCACACAATTTTCTTCCACACAATCTCCACAAATAAGGTGATAAGCAAAATTTTAAAAGTTAACCCACGCTCTAATTGATATAGAACTTATTTGATGTCTTGCTATCTCATTTATAGAAATTATGCCAAGAAAATTGTATGAATCAAGTATTTTTCTTTATTCAAAACTTTATAAATGTATAGGGTAAAGTTCTCTCCGTGAGTTCTAGTTGTTGGTCTATTTTAGCAATTTAAACGGTCCGATTGTCATAATTTGTGCTCACATTTTTCTTTTTAATACTTATTTGTGTTATTCATTGAACTTTTATTAAATTTTGAGTCAATTTTAAAATTTTAGGTCAATTTTAAAATTTTGAATTAATTTTTTTAAAATTCACGAAAGACGAAGCTAAATTTTATCAAAAAAAGAACTCACGAAAATTTATTGTGTTATTATTTTTTTAATTAAAATTTATACATTTTGTAACCACTTTAGTGGGATGAAATGAATCTATGAAAAATAAAATTACTACAAATAAAAAAAATGAATTAAAATTGCCAAAAAAATAAAACTCAGAAACCAATTTGAGGGAGACTTCAAACTTGATTCACGTGATTCGTAAATCAATGAAAATGTTCAGGATGAAAGCCAGTGAGAATTTTTTTTTATTGTTCTGTTTCATTAGAAAGAAATAAATGATAAAAAATAAAAATAATAGAATATAAAATAAAAGGCAAAAAAGAAGAAGAAAAAATAATAATTTTTTTTATAAGAATTTGATTATCATGAATTTTTTATAAGAAATTAGAAATTCTAATTATAAATAACTATTTTATAACAAATTTAAGCTATATTGTATTTTCTTATTTTCTTTGCAAAAAACTAGAAATTAGACCTACTTTCTACACCAAGAAGATGATTGGTTGATATTCTTTAATTATCAATGAATCACCTTCTTGACACATCACTGAGTTTAGAAAGTAGGTCTAAAATGTGGATTTGTATATAATTTTTCTTTAAAAAAAATAAAATTACTCTATCTAACAAAAATCAAATTAATGATTAATTTTACATACTTTAATTATTAAGGATATAAATTTTTTTCTTGTGATTAGTAATTATTCTTGAAAATATAATTAATCGGAGCTGCTGGGCAGCTCTGTTGGACAATCTTCACAGTATTCTGAATAAAATAAGTTTGTATATTTAACAACAAACAAAAGAAATAAAGGAAATGAGGGAGAATGTTTGATTACAAAAATCAAACTATAAATAAAATAAATAAATAAAAACAGATTTTATTTTGTTACAAAAACAAAATCAAAATCTAATATAAATAAATAAAATAGAAAATAAATTAATAACTTACTTGATTAATTTCTTGAACAATATTCTGATCAAGTCTAGTGTTTGACATTGTGTTTTTAAGACAGATTCGTCCTCTCTATGGTGTTTGCAGAATATGGGCGTCTATCTCCCAGGATAAAATGATCAATCAACGAAAAAATTGCAACACTACAAATTTTTCGTACAACGAACACACTTAGTGTATATACTCTTTCTCACAGAAAATTAATGGAATTAATGTAGCAAAATGCAGAGATGAATTGCAACAGACAAGAACGAAAAAAATTGGAGTGAAAATCCAAATGAGGGCTTGTCTTATTTATAGATGAATTTGTGGCTTTTCATTTTGAACTCAACAAGTGCAGTACCTGTTCGGATAGATACAAAATCTGTTTAGTTTGAATTAAATAGGTAAGGCACTGATTTGAACAGATACAATCTGTTCAGTTTGAATTTGAACAAATAACTGAATCGGCTCAGTTTCTTTGGACAGATATGGACCTGTTTGGGTGTAGGGAAAACTGGAACTGGATAGTTTTTTTCGGAATTAATTTTGAATTTTGGACAAATTTTATTTTACCAAAAAATAAAATAAAATTCAAATATTTTTAGCCCAAAAAGATAGGTATTGGATCGGACAAACCCAACCCAACCTCACACCCGTGCCCAAGCCTAGGCTCAGCCCAGCTCGACCGGACGGACGGACGGACGGACGGCGCGCACGTGTGGTGATTTTTGGTTCTAATGGGCCTAGCCCATTTTGTCCATAACCTTCCTCTCTATAAAACTTGGGTGCCCCTTGGGGCCTACCCCAAGTTCCAATCCTATACTTTATAAACCCACTCAAAACTTGTCCACCAAATCAATATGGAACAAGCTTTAAACCAAACCTTTAGGAAATTTCACCAAAAACACCATTTCCATGTAGCTCTCTTTGGCTTCAATTTCTTATTCACTTGATAATGGTTTTGAGCAACCAAATATAACACATGAATCACAACACGACATAGAACGCGTTACCACTTAGACCTGCCAAATTTGGCGCACGGGTCCCACCTAAAAATTAGACCAAAGTTTAGGAAAAATTCTATTTTTTCCAGATTTTTTCAAAAACCATTTCTAACAATCCCCCATATGAATGGAATTTGATGACAACGAAAATGCAACAATATGTAGAATTTGTTGAAAGAGTATAAATCGAAAATATCTTGCGTCAGGATAGGTAGTTTTCGGCCTTGAACCTTCCCTAGTGATAACCTATCAGACTTACTAGCTAACCAATGGACGCGATGCCTTGAATGTTCAGCCATTTGTGTTAGCCAAGACAATAGATTTCACACAAAATATCTTCTGATACATCGTGGTTCTCACTGTTGTGTTCATTTTGGCCTTGAACACTCCTGGTTTTCATGAATGCTTCTAGAGAATTTAGCCTCTTTATTCTCATAGAACCGGCCCTAGTTCGACACTCATATGGGTGATTCTTATTGTTAGTATCTCTTATACTCGTCTTGATTTTATGCCTAAATCAAAATATAAGTAATCATTAAAAGCTAAGCTTATTCTTAGACCCCTGCATACAATACATGTTGTAGATATCACTCTCATCATAGGAATGAGTAGGGAATTTTAAATCCTTGGTGATTTTTGAGCCACACATAACTTAGTTATCCTTTTGAACTTAGTTCTTGGGATCTCCAGTCATATAAAGAGGGTTACCATTATGATGACTCTTATGTAATAGGCTTTAATCTCATCCCCTTCAATGAACTATACACTTGTTCTTTTGTCAAATTTTTTGTTAACGGATCCACAATATTCTCTTTAGATTTTATATAATCTATTGAGATTATTCCTTTTGAGAGTAATTTCCTTACGGTATTATGTCGACGACGAATATGTCGTGACTTACCATTACACATATGATTATGTGCCCTACCTATTGCAGATTGACTATCGCAATGAATGCAAATAGCTAGCGCAAGTTTTGGCCACATTAGAATGTCTTTTAAGAAGTGATGAAGCCATTCTGCTTCTTCTCCTACTTTGTCTAAAGCAATGAATTCAAATTCCATTGTGGATCGTGTGATGCATGTTTCTTTCGTGGATTTCCAATAAACAACAGCACTTCCCAGGGTAAAGACATATCCACTAGTTGATTTTGAATCTTTAGTATCTGATATCCAATTAACATCACAATAATTTTTGAGCACTGCTAAATATCGAGTAAAGTTCAAACTATGATCACGGGTAAATCTTAGATATCTAAGAACCCGAATGATCGCTTTCCAATAGTCTTTTTCAGGGTTACTAGTGTACCTACTCAATTTACTGACAGCATAAGCTATATCAGGACGAGTACAATTCATTAGGTACATTAGGCTTCCAATGATCTTGGAGTACTTTAACTGAGACACCGCATCACTTTTATTTTTCGATAAATAAAGACTGATATCTACAGGTGTTCTAGCTACATTCATATCATCCTTGATAAATTTATCAAGAATTTTCTCAATATAATGTGATTGAGATAATGCATATCCGTCAGATGTTTTATTAATTTTCATTCCTAATATTACATCTGCGACCCCTATATCTTTTATATCAAATCTTTTGTTCAGCATTTGCTTAGTTGATTTGATCGCTTCAATTTTATTCGTGGCCAGCTTGAAATGTCAATTTCTACTTAAAAAGTTTTGTTATGATTCTGAAACTTGAATTTTTGTTAAAATGATATATGTGTATTGCTACATTGATATGAAAACATTTATATCAGTTGAATGCTCTCAAGTCCTTCATACATTTATTCTTCTTAATAGTTTGCTCTTCTCAACTGTACACTTTTTTTTTGGGTTTTGCAACTTGAGGTAAAATTAACTTTGTATACATTGATTTTTTTTTAAAACCCTCATGGTATTTTTTTTGCATTCCAACAACACCAACGTCTCATTAAGTTTAATTTTTGCTGGTATTATTTTATTTTCATTTATTTTATTATTTTGCTATTAGGCTTAATTTCTTTTAGTTTTATTTTTTTTTCATTATTGTTTTTTGTTTGGGCTTAATTTTTTTTATTGTTTTTGCTTTTTAATTTCATTTTTCATTACTTAAACATAAAAACAAAAACAAATCAAAATACAAATATTTACATAAAAAAAAGCACCATTCATTTTTTTACGGCCACACGCCGATCAAAATAAACTTTAAAAAAAAAAACAACACCCTTCATTTTTTTTCTGGCCATACACCGATCTTACTTACTCGCCTCTTCCATCGTTTTCTTCTTCTTTTTATGACCTTGGGCGACCCTTAACACCCCTGCCCCCATGTTTTCGTCGAGAGCGACGACTCCCCGCTGATTATCAAAGTCTAAGAACGATGTTGCTCCAAATTGGGCCATGGAGGTGGTCTTCCGTTTAAGCTCTTTATTTTCGGCCTTCAGTGCGCCTATTTCTGCTCTCGCATCCTTGTACATGCGCTGGAGCAAAGAGAGTTGGGCGTTGACCTGGTGGAGCTCACTCGTTCTGTTCTATAGTCGATGCGCCAATTTTGTGACTGCAGTCACCGTGTCCATACAGGACGTCAGTGTGAAATGATGGGCTTCTATGTTAGATTGAGCAGCCATGATTTGCTTAATTGACATCATAGGAAGGTTAGGAAGAGGAATGACAGGAAGAGTAGGCGTAGGGGCACTCGGTCCAGCAGAGCTTATAGGATCGTTCAAGTCCGGAAATAGAGTGAGGGGCCGGGATGAGGAAGCCATGGTTTAGAGGTAAGAGGTGTAAAAGAAATGAGTTACAGAGAAATAGAAGCGAACAGACTGAGGTTTGGTCTCTTCTGTTCAGTTTCTTTGTCTCTCGATGAGGAAGAAAAAACCGAAGAGAGTGGTGAAGAAGAGATGGAAGAGAATGGTGAAGAAGAAAACGAAAGAGTGGTGGTTAAGAAAAAGGTAAAAGAGAAGAAGACAATGAGGGAGAGGGAGCCGAGGCGCGTACAAATCGAGACCTACTTTTGTCGGCCAATGACGAAAAAGTGAGGCTGCGTGTCAAACGCGTTTATCAAAGACAAAAGAGAGGCGCGAGAGAGTTGTATGTGTAAGCATATATTTATATATATGTTTTGAATTGTATAAATGACATTTATCCCTATCATTTTCCTCCTCCTCCTCCAGATTCTGACCCATGATTTCTTTTTGATAATGTCACAAGGAGAGAAATTATATGATGTTATGTATTATGGTATTCAAACTAATCTGATGTTATATATTTATAGTTTGATATCTTAATCTTATATCATGTTTCTAATTAAAACTTATTTATTACGCATGTGCTAACCTATGTATTTAGAAATGAATTCAGGGAGCATGACTTGAGGGGGAGCTTTTCTTACTCCAAAATCAAATCAAAATATCATTATGTGCCATCATCAAAAAGTGAGAGATTGTTAGACTTATTTATTTTGATGATTTATTTAATTATGCTTTAATTTATTTGAAAGAGAAAAATAGAATCCAAAATTTATTTTGATGATTTATTTAATTATATTTTAATCAAAATTTATTTTGATGATTTATTTAATTATATTTTAATCAAAATTTATTTTGATGATTTATTTGAAAGAGAAAAATAGAATCAAAATTTATTTCATCCCATTATTTCTCATCTAAACTTTTATCCTAAATGTTGTTAGAATGTATTTAATATTTGATTAAATCAAGAGTTCAAACAGTCCAAAACAAAGGTTCAAACAGCCTAGCACAGCAGCAGGCCCAAAGGTTCAAAAGGTTCAAGTGGAAGATATTTAAATTAGTAATTGTTAATCATATTATTTAATTTTGATGATATCTAAAATATTATTTGCAAAAATTTAGATTTTTTAATATACATATTATTTGACACAAAATATTATCTGTTTAAAATATATATATTTGTTAAATATTATTTAAATAAAAATATTTTTGAAAACTCTACTATTCACTTTTTGAATATTTAGGCTGATCACTATTCACTTTTGAGTTCAAACAGTCCAAAACAAAGGTTCAAACAGCCTAGCACAGTAGTAGGCCAAAAGGTTCAAGTGGAAGATATTCAAATTAGTAATTGTTAATCATATTATTTAATTTTGATGATATCTAAAATATTATTTGCAAAAATTTAAATTTTTCAATATACATATTATTTGACACAAAATATTATCTGTTTAAAATATATATATTTGTTAAATATTATTTAAATAAAAATATTTTTGAAAACTCTACTATTCACTTTTTGAATATTTAGGCTGATCACTATTCACTTTTTGACAAAATTAAAATTGATTAATTATATTATTTTGACAAAATTGATTGATTGGTTGTATTATCTTAACAAATGTGATATTCATAAGTTGTCGTCTTTTGACAAAAGTAATATATCCAAATGGAGTGGAATGTTATATTTAATTTAAAGTCTCTACAATATATACAGAAAAATAGTATCAGATCTATTATAAATATTACTTAAAGAGATATTACTATATATGCAAATATTTGATTAGAATATAATATAGAATTCATATAATATAAATAGAATACATCACGTGAGCAATTAAATTTTTTACACTACATTGATTATATCATATTATAATAAAACAAGAAAAAAAAGATGCAGTTATATATATATGTATATATATGTGTATATATATATATTATAAACAAGATGGAGCAAATCATTTGTTTGTTTGAAAGTTGTGAACTTTGTATTAAATTGTCCACAAAAACGGTGGCTCCATATTTGAAAAAACAGAAAATGAAAAGAAAAAATTAGTCTTACTTTTATCTTTTTAATTATTAACGTTTGCAGCAAGGAGCGTCCAACGGGTATATTTTTGTATAAATAGAAGTGTTGTGTGTGGAGAAAAATTAAGAACTTGAAGAGAAAATTTTCTTAAGCTCCAAAATTCTAAGTACATTGTATTCTGCTCTTTCACTTTCATATCTAAGTCTAGCCTTCATTCTTACACTTTCATATCTACTATTTGTGAGAGAATTATTGTAAAAGAGGGTTTAAGTACCACTTATTCTTATTCCTTATTTTTATAAGAGATTTTGTAAGGATAAGGCATTTATTGTTGAGTGAGACTTAATAGATAAGAGTAAGTACTCTGCCAAACCCACAAGCTTTGTAACGCCCTCAAAATAAACCCATAATCCATACAATATTGACATGCTCAGACATAAAAGAAATAAGCATAATTACATTTCATTAAAGTATGCATTACAAAATGTATTATATGTTGACAACAAAAGTAAACGCCCTATAGGATTACAACTTTTCAAGTCAACACTTGGGTTACAAAAAGAGTGTACTAACTCAATACACAAAATAAGCCCTTGGCTTGGTATACATATAATACAAAAATGTAATCACAAAAAAAGATGTCCTAGCCACTAAGCCTTTCAAGCTACGCTATTGGAGGTGGCATGCTACCTGTACCTGAAAATGATGTCTCATATAGGGTGAGCCAACGCCCAGTAGAGATATGTTAAACACAATATGAGCAATAACTAAAACATTAGCATTTGATAAATGTTCAGCTTAACACAACTTAACTTATAAACATGGCTCAAAACCTGGCCAAATAACTGAAGTGAGACTACATCTCATGCCAACAATACTATAACTTGCCATTTTACGGAAATTACGTCCGCGGGATTGGACACCTATGTCTTTTCATTCTCTTATGGCCATTTTATGGACATTTCATCCGCGGGATTCGGCACCCATGTATAGATATATTCGGATTGCCATTTTACGGAAATTGCGTCCGCGAGATTCGGCACCCATGTATTATTACATTCAAATGGCCATTTTACGGAAATTTCATCCGCAGGATTCGGCACCCATGTATTCAAATACATAACTTGATTAGTTTCAATTTACCTAATCATCATGCAGTGTCTACAACAATCAAGACTATCCTCCACCGATAGCCCAAAGTAGTTATTTCTAAACAGATAATAAATGCCTCAACAGATATATAATTGACATTTTCAAAAGTGAGCGATTTATAAATCCAACTCCACCATTCTATCTCAAAATGAGCAACTTTCATTATATTCGACTCAATTTCATAAACACATAACTTTCTCAAATTAATTATACTAATTAATTTATACACAAATTAGGGCTTTCTCCCCCATCTCTCAATATTAACCCAATGGTTCAAATATCAACAACCAACAACAATAACATCATTATGTGACCCAAAATGCATCTTCAAGAATCAAAATAACAAAACCCTATTTTATACCTTTTGAAGCCCTAAATCCCAAAATCAAATCATTTAAACAACATGCTCAAAATCTAGGTCAAAGCCCATAAAAGTGAGTAGGAAAATGCTCCAAACTCCAAACTTTTCGGATCAAAGCAAAGCCCTCGACAATCAACACACTTTTTACAAAGGCACTAAGAGAGTGAATCACTCTAGCTAGATCAAACCCTAGAAAGAAGGGAGATTCTAGAGAGAGGAGCTCTCAAAATCGGTTTTTGGGAAAGTAAGAGAGAGAATCAAAGTTGAAAAGTGATTGAAAAATGCCCAGCTGCCAACTGATATACGACTCTCCCGCTCGAGCGGAGAATAGAACACTCGAGCGTCAAGCACAAAAATATGGACCCGCTCGAGCGCAAGAAGACCCGTTCGAGCGCCAAGACACAAAAACAAAACACATCCGCTCGAGCGCGAAAACCAGTCCGCTCAAGCGTAGATTCTCCTCTCCCAGAACTTTCACAGAAAATGAACACTCCGCTCGAGCGCAACAAGCCCGCTCGAGCGCAACCCGCTCGAGCGTAAGAAAACCCGCTCGAGCATGAAAAACACGTCCGCAGAAGTTTTGCAGAGGCACAGATACTAGAAGTGTGGAATCTCCGCTCGAGCGCACAAGGACCCGCTCGAGCGGACCACTCAAAAACTGGGCAACAAGAATTTGAACTAAGGCTCAACCCACCTGTTCGAAACACGCCCAACACATCCTAAAACTCAAACATAGGGAATTAAAGAATGACAACAAGACATACAACCAACAACTCCACGGATCCTAAGTCCGGAATACTACAATCAAAGGAAGAGAAACCGGGATCGCTATAACCTCCCCCCTTAAAGAATTTTGTCCCCGAAATTAAGTACAAGTTTTTCAAAAGCATGTTTTCTCAATTACCAACATTATTACAATGTAGAATTCAACAACTTGACCCATTACCGGTCATTCCATCTCTATTCAAGAGGCAAACTTCCAACATAATCTCTAACATGCATTATCAACATACATCACATAACAAATTTAATGCCAAAATTATATTTGCATTTCTACAACAGAGTTAACATATGCAATGTTAAAATAAACTTCCATTACAAGGCAAGTTCCACAATATTCCCATAAACCAAAACATTCACAATGTTTTACAACTTAAGACGTATTTAATGCTCTTAAATTTCATTAATATTACAAAATCCCAATACATGGTTAAACATTTACAAACAAGTCTGGATATTTCTCACGAACATCCGCCTCACGTTCCCAAGTGGCTTCCTCCACTCCGTGATGTTTTCACAAAACCTTCACTAAGGGAATGGCCTTGCCTCACAAGACTTGATCCCGCCTATCCAAGACTCGAACCGGTCTCTCCTCATACGAGACATCCTCATCTACTTCTAAGTCGGTCTAATCCAACACGTGTGATGGATCCGGCTCGTACTTCCGAAGCATACTAACATGAAATACATTATGTACCCCGGACAACTGTGGTGGCAAAGCCAAACGATAAGCGACCTCTCCAATCCTCTTAATGATCTCAAAGGGACCGATAAATCGAGGGGACAACTTCCCACTCTTCCCAAACCTCATCAAACCCCGCCTAGGTGATATTTTCAAGAAAACATGATCACCCGTCTCAAATGCCAAAGGCCTCCTCCTACGGTCGGCATAACTCTTTTGGCGACTCTAGGCTGTAACAAGCCTCTTATGGATAAGCTCAACTTTCTCCGTCGTTTCCCTCACCAACTCCGGGCCCAACAAAGGTGCATCACCCACCTCGGCCCAACAAACCGGAGACCTACACGGTCGGCCATACAAGGCCTCAAACGGCGCCATACCGATACTAGACTGAAAGCTGTTGTTGTAGGCAAATTCCACCAAGGGCAAGTGCCTCTCCCACGTCCCACTAAAGTCAAGGGTGCAACCCCGAAGCATATCCTCAAGGATCTGAATAGTACGCTCGAACTGTCCGTCAGTCTGAAGATAGTAAGCTGTACTAAAGGTCAGTTTAGTGCCCAAGGCACTCTGCAAACTCTGCCACAACCTAGCAGTGAAACGAGGATCTCTATCAGAGACGATCGACACTGGGACTCCGTACAACCTCACTATGTCCCGAATATACAAGTCGGCAAGATGATCTACCGAATCTCTCACACGCATAGAAATACCTACGACGAAGTCCATAGTGACATGCTCCCACTTCTACTCGGCAATAGGCAAGGGTTGCAACAAACCTGCTGGCCTTTGATGCTTGGCCTTCACTTGCTGACAAGTAAGACACTTAGACACGAAAACTGCCACATCCTTCTTCATACCCTGCCATCAAAACTGACGACCTAGATCACGATACATCTCGGTGCCTCTCAGATGTACCGCAAGGCGTGAATGGTGAAACTCTCGGAGTACTTCTTCTCGGCAAGACTCCAGCACAAACAGACGGTCTCGGTATCTCACACTCTGGTCGGGATACACAGTCAAACTCTTCTCAGCCTTCTCACTGGAGATCTTATCTCGGAGGGATTCTACCTCAAGGTCACCTCTTTGTGCCTCTAACACTCGAGTCACAAGTGTAGGCTGTGCAATAACAGAGAATAAGGCCTCAGCCTCAATGGATTCGCCCAGCAGCAAATCGAACTTGCCCAGTGCACCTAACATCTCCCACTCTCGGATGGCTATACAAGCAACATCACTAATGGATTTCTTACTAACGGCATCGGCCACAACATTGGCCTTTCCCGGGTGATAGTGCAACTCGAAGTCATAATCCTCAATGAACTCCATCCACCTCCTTTGCCTCAAATTCAAGTCCCTCTGTGTAAACAGGTACTTCAAACTCTTATGATCCGAGAATACCTCGAATCTCTCACCATAAAGGTAGTGCCTCCAAATCTTCAAGGCGAAGATCACTACAGCTAACTCTACGTCATGTATAGGGTAATTTCTCTCGTGTATTTTCAACTGACGTGAGCCATAGGCAACCACTTTCCCCTCTTGCATCAACACACAACCCAAACCCTCTCGTGAGGCATCACAATAAACCGTATAACCCAAACCTCTCTCCGGAATAACCAAAACCAAAGCGGTGGTCAATCTAACCTTCAACTCTTGGAACGACTTCTCACAAGTCTCACTCCATACAAATTTGACCCCTTTCCGCATCAATCTAGTTAACGGCGAAGCTAGCCTGGAGAAATCTTTCACAAACCGGCGGTAATACCCAGCTAATCCCAGAAAACTGCGGATCTCAAAAACACTCTTAGGCTGTGCCCAATCTTGCACTGCCCCAATCTTGGATGTATCAACAGACACCCCTTCCCCGGAAACCACATGGCCTAAGAATTTGACTTCCCCTAGCCAGAACTCACACTTCCCAAACTTGACATACAGCCTATGGGCTCTAAGCAATTCAAGTACCACTCTCAAGTGTTCCTCGTGCTCCTCCTCTGAAGGTGAATAGATGAGAATGTCGTCCACGAAAATGACTACAAAGCGATCTAAGAATTCTCAGAATATCCGGCTCATCAAATCCATAAACACTGCCGGTGCATTGGTGAGCCTGAAGGGCATCACCAGAAACTCATAGTGGCCATACCGCGTACGGAATGCCGTTTTTAGAATATCCTCCTCCCTGACCCTCAGCTGATGGTAACCCGATCTTAAGTTTGTCTTGGAGAAGCAATGGGACCCTTTTAACTGGTCAAACAAGTCATCTATACGGGGTATAGGGTACTTATTCTTAACCGTAGCCCGATTCAACTTCTGGTAATCGATACAAAGTCTCAAGGCACTATCTTTCTTTTTAGCAAAGAGGACCGGTGCTCCCTACGGTGAAACACTAGGGCGAACAAAACCCTTATCTAGCAACTCCTGGAGTTGAATCTTCAACTCACTCAACTCGGCTGGGGTAAAACGGTAAGGTGCCATAGAAATCGACGCTGTGCCCGGCACTAAATCAATGGAGAACTCTATCTCTCGATGTGGTGGCAAACTAACAAGATCCTCGGGAAAAGCATCCGAATACTTACAAACCACTCTCGGTAACTCAATCTAGGTCTCATCACACTCACTACTCATAAAGCTAGCTAGTAGACCACTAAGCTCACTCCGCTCTCGCGGATCATACACCGGTGGCAACATACTACCAACCCGATCCCCCAGGAAATGGAAACACTCCCCGCTCAAGGTACATACTGTGACCCTCTGGCGGTAGCAATCGATAACTGCCCGGTATGACGATAACCAGTCCATACCCAAAATAACATCAAAACCCAACATGGGAATAACTACAAAAGGAAATGGAAGTCGGCGGTCGGCGACCTCTATGTCACAATCTCTACATCCGTGTTTCAAAATCAATTCGCCCCCAACAGGCGATATAACACAAATAGGAGATACTAACTGTGCTAACTCCAATCCGAAAACATATGCGAATGCAGTAGATATAAAGGAATGAGATGCACCCGTATCAATCAACACATTGGCAACCGAGTTGCAAAACAAAAAGGTACCTCTCACAACAGATGGAGCCGGTACAAGATCCTGTGCGGTAACAGCATACACGCGCCCTGTAGGCCCCTGATCTACTTGCTCACCTTTCGGAGCAAAGGACTGATGCACAGACTGAGACGATGAAGCCCCCTGATTGGCCCTTGAGGCCTGAACAGATTGTGCTGGCAGTGAACTCTGTGTCTGTCTCAAACCAGACGCACCGGGTGTACCACCCAACTATGGACAGAACCTCTTCAGGTGTCCTGTCTGACCACACTGATAACAAGAGGACGATCGGCCTCTGCCCTGACTCTGGCTCTGCGGTCGAGCTGAAGATGAAGCTGCTCCCTGACCTCCTCCCCTCTGTGGGTAAATTGGAGACTTGTGGCCCAGCTGACCACACTTGAAGCAGGTAAAGTCTCCCTGGCTGTCTCTCCCAGAACCCGAACCTGGTACTGGAAAGGTAGATCTCGCTAAAGCACTCTGGGACTGCTGAGGGTTAGAACCCCTCTGCCTCCTATCATCCCCCTGCCCTTCCTAACTCCTCTTGGAGCCCTTCATCCTCTCCTCCTCCTCCATCATAGACTCCATATGGGTCGCGGCATCCACAAGATGCCCATACTCCCGGAGCATGGATCCTCCAACCTTCATCTTGAGGCCATCCCTCAACTTCCTCTCGAACTCAATACAACGGCGTTCCTCCGATGCCACGAGTTCAGGTGTGAACCTGGACAAACTGGTAAAGGTGGCCTCAAACTCGGCCACTGACAAGCCTAGCTGCTTAAGCTGGCAAAACTGATCCCTCAGTTTTTCCCTGATAGCTGGGGCTAAATATTTCTCCTGGAAAGCATTTACAAAAGCCTCCCAAGTGCCAACGATACGGCCCCTCGTAAACTTCCACCATTGACCCGCATCCCCTTTCAGCTGGAAGGATGCCAAGGTCACCTTTCGTAACCCATCTTCGATGCCAACCATCTCGAATGTCTTGGTCATCTGCTCTAACCACTCATCAGCCCTGAGCGGCTCCTTTGGATCCCCAACAAACTCATCCGGATTAGACCGGAAGAACTCCCTCTTTTGAAATGAAGGCCCTGCATCAACAACCTAGGGCTGCACTGGAGCCTAAACTGGAGCCTCAACTCTGAGAATACCCATGGATTCCCACAAAGCATCTGCTATTGTAGACACCCCATTTTTGACCGACCTTAAGACTCAAACGTCACCGATTGAGCGCTTGGTGATGTCGCATATTGTGCTCGTTCTGAGGTTGCGGAGTCTTGGCTGCGAGCCTTGCCTCTAGACTTGCAGGCTCTTTCGTGTTTTGCCTCGGTTTGCGAACCAGGTCCCGTTTTCTCTGTTTTCTCTTCCCGATGGGAGGGAGAGGTCTCGTAGACCATCTCTCAGTGGCCGTAGGCTACGTTTCATGGTCATAGGCCATTTTTCCCGTTTGGAGCCCGGTTTCCGGTTTTTCAGAGCCGTCGGCCGTGTGCCTCAGTTCGAGACCGCCTAACCACCTCCATTCGCTCCGGTTTTTGGTATGCACCTCATATCCTCCCTTTTAAGGACCACTGTGGCCCGAGAGACCAACTTCGTGGTCGAATGCCATCTCCGGTGCTTAACAGCCTATTTTCAGGGCCCCAGGCCGCGCGTTTCAGTCCTCGAACCTCCGTTTTGTATCCGTTTTGGTTCATTTTTGGTGGAGACCTTATTTCATTGTTAGAAAGCTTGTAGGAGGGTGGGAGGCCAGCAATTTTTCTGAAAAGCCAGTTTTATTTCTTCATCGTTCTCCGTCGCCCGTTTTCCTCACTAGAAAGCTAATGTTGACCACTCCCGGGCCACTTTCTTTAGCCCTAAACCTCATATTTGTGTTGTACACACCTGGGAGGCCACCAATGTGAATAGGATGGCCAATAATTGTTTCTGACCCTTTTGAACCCCTCTAAAAAGTTGGCTTTTCTCTCTCCTGGTTCATATTTTCTGGGTTTTGACCACATATTTGTGTTGTGCACACATGAGAGGCCACCTTCTTTGGGTGGCCGGCCAGCAATTCTAATTGACCCTTTTGACCCCTGGCCGGCCGGCCATCTGAACCTTTTGAACCTGGCCGGCCTTGATCCTCTCTCCAAGTGCCTTCCAGCTGTACCCTCTGTTTTCCCCCAGATTTTGTATCCGGAGGGCTACATTTTGGGGGAAAATTTGAATTTGATTTTCCCCTCCATTCCTCCACTCTCCTCCTCTATATAACCAGCACCCCTCATTCATGTTTGAGGGTTACAAAAAATTGTTTAGGGCCATTGCATACAATCCTCCCTCTCCCTCTCTTCCAAGCCTCAAAACACCCTTGGTTCGTGGCCATTTACACACCAACCCATAGCACAAGGCCTCCATCCTCCATTCCAGCATTTTGGGACTGTTTTGAAGGGGTTAAGAGCTCAGAAATTTGGTCCAATAGCAGCTGAAGTTTGGTCTTCAAAGGTAAGTCTTTTTCTCCTCTTTTCTTGCCTTATTTTGCTCTATATCTAATCCATATTTGCTAGCATTTTTGGGCTCTGACCCAAACTGGAAATGGTCTTATTTTGAGCTTATCTTCGTGTTTAATTAAGGGTTTTTCTCTGTTTGAAGCCACCTGCTACCCCTTTCCCTTTATCCCTCTTTTATGGCTATTTCTTGCATGATATGTTAACCCTGTTTGTAAGCATTTCTGGGTTTTGAGCCAAACTGTAAAGTGCTTCATTTTGAGCCCCTCTTCAACTTTGTTGAAGGGCTTTTCACTGTTTGAGGCCAGCTACTGCCTCTTGCTTTCTATCCCTCTTTTAGGGCCTTTTTTTACATCATATTGTAGCCCTACTTGTGAGTTGTTTTGGACTTGGTCATAAATTGTAAAGTGCCTTATTTTGAGCCCCTCTTAAACTTTGTTGAAGGGCTCTTCACTTTTTGAGGCCAGATTCTGTCCCTTGTCTCTGTTCTCTCTTTTAGGGCCATCTTTGCATAATAGTTTAGCCCTATTTGTGTTTGCTTTTGAGATTTGTTATAAACTGAAAACAGGCTTGTTTTGACATCATCTTAATGTTTTATTATGGGCATTATTTTATTTGAGGTCACATGCTTCCTTGTATGCTTGATTGTCCCTTGTTTTGAGCCTTACACCTCAGCCCCAATTGCATGCTTTGTTTGGCCTTCTAGACACTAAAATCTAGTAGATTTTCAGTGGTTGGAACACTGTTTTGAGAGCCAAGATTAGAGGGGGGTGACCCCCTCTCTCATTCTCTTGTTTGGTGGCCTTTTTGGCCTTCCAAAGAGACCCTACCTTGCATGCTTCGAAGTCATTTTCCAGGGTCAATTTGGTGAGTTTTAAGACTACCATATTTGATTTTCATAATTTTTTATACCATGATAAATGTCTACCTTGCATGTGCTTAATAACTCCTTGCATGGCCCTCAAAAGTAACTCATTATTTTTGCATACCATGGTTACATATCAGTGATTATTTGGGCTTATTTTCACATGATTTATTCACTGATTTTTGCTGGTTTGGTGAGATTACATTTTCTTCATATACTTGCCATGTAAACCATGTTTGCTAGTCAAGATTGCTTGCTATTTTTGTCCACCATGCTAGCATCTTTTGGCCATGCTTTGAACTAGAAATGTTCATGTTTTGGGACTGCCTTGGCTCTGTCTTTGTACTTCATGATCAAATAACGCATGGTTTGTATAGCTATAAGTCATTCCATGTGCCTAGTTTCGAGTTTCGGGTTTCATCTCATGCATTGGGTGCCATTTTTCCATGTTTCGGGGCTGTTTAGCATCATATTTCAGTGCTGGAATTTGTGAGTTTGCATGCCATCTTGCATCCCTTGCCATGCCTTGTTAGAGTTACATGTTATGCCTTAGGTTCGGTTCTCGGTTTGCGTGCATGCGTGCACGAATTTCGAGAGTCTCATTTTCACCTAATGGCTACTGATGTGAGTGTGGCTGAGGTCCACTCATGTTGGTGTAAGTCCATTGTGCATTATGTATGCCATTTCATTTCATAGCATTGCGTATGCAAGGTTGTATGTTAGAGTATTGTGTATGCCTCGTTACATCGTGCATTGTGTGTGCCATTTCATAGCATTGCGTATGCTAAGTTGCATGTTAGGATTGCATTCATGCATGTTATGCATATTGCATTGTGCTTGGGATAGGAGTTAGCCCAAGCACGGGAAACGAGGGACGTTTCGTACTCCGAGTGACGGAACGTGTCTCAATTCTCGATCGCCGACACTCCGGATTATCCATGATGGAGTCTAGGCCTTGTTGTGTCCATATGTGCATTCATTTTATATTGAGTCGTGCAAATCGACTCCTCGGCCATCATGCATCGAAATGCATGATTGGTGGCACGAGGATCGAGGACTACACTCCCTGAAGAGTAGTCATGCATACATATGTGAAAATACTTTGCCATGCCCCTGTGTTGCTCTCTGTTGTAGCAAATTAGAAATCGGCAACCTTTCAGAGCTTGGCACGCATCCCGAGAACAATTGCAAATAGAGACGAATCGGGACATCGCAATGGATTTCCGCGCAAGGCAACTCGAGCATGCATCATCCATCATTCGGAATAGAGCTGAGGCGGTCCACGGATTTACGTGCAATTTACTGCTTTCCTAGATTAATTTGCTAATTAATTAGGATTTTGTACTTATTCAGACTGTACTATTTATTCGGGACTGTATATTATTTATTCGGACCCTCTGAGTGAGGGCATAACTGTAATAAGTGTGCGTGCGTGTGATGTATGTCTTCCAACCCCACGTTTTTCTCCCTTTTATTTACCCGCTTATGATGGTTAGATTAGGGCATGTTTCAATTAGCATACAGTATGATAGCATGTTTGCATTCATTCATCTGTTTTGCATGCACCGGGCTCGGCGCATCATACTAACTGCATTATATTTCAATTCCAAGTTGAATACTTATTAGTTGTAGTATTTCGCATGTCATCTTTAGAATAGCCGAGCCTTCTATAGTTGCATTTTTGCATGTGTTGCATTAGGCATTTCTGTATAGTTAGGATCATGCATGGATTTCTAATTAGCTTTTGTTTTGGCTTGGAGTACTCGGTAAGTTTTATGCTTTAGCATCCTTGCGTGTGTGTGAGTGACTGCCATGATAGCATGCTTACCATGAGGCTATATGCTTATATGATATAACTGTCTAAATGCCTGTGGGTGAAGGCTGGGTTATTTAAATTGGAACAATTCGTTGACCGTGAGTTTTAAGCCCACTAGATAGTGGCAAAATCATGTTTTCTAAGCCCATCCGAGGGTGGCAAATCCACGTCTTAGCCTACTTGCGGGTAGTACCATCAAACCATTTTCAAATAAACAAACATGAAATGTTTTGTTCCAATTCAGGCGACCCAGTCTATACTTGTATGCTGTGCGCATCACATAGTAAATCTAGGCTAATAACCGGAATAAGAACGCATAATGTTTTCAAAAATAGATATCATGGTTAGCAGAGGCCGATATTTGATCGGGCGAGCGGGGGTGCTCACGAAGTGACCTTCCCCAATCGTACCCAAGTTCCCGAGCTGAGGCAACTTTGGTGATGACGGACACGTAGCCTTAGGCAAACGAGTCAGGGTTTCCTAAATTTCCCTAAAATAAAACATTTAGGTGGCGACTTTGTATCTGGCAAAGCAGTCCATGTTTGGCACTTCTTTCAAAATCTGTTTTCTCAAAACGATTTGCCGGATTTGGACTCTTTGGTTCAGATTTAGAACCGTGACAATTTGAGAGTCCGAACTTGTAGTGAGCCCAAATGAACAGAACGGGACTCATCCTCCCGGGGCGTTCGGAGACGTCTACAGCTATCCCACGGGCTAAGGCGCCCATAGCCTGCTGACCAGCTGGCTCGGCCACATTGGCCTGGCCAACCCCCTCCTGCATCGCCGGAATCTCATGCGGTATAGGCACTTCCTGCCTCCTAGGCCTACCACGCCTACCACCTCGTCCTCGCCCTGACATCCTAATAAAGGTAACAAAGACATTAGCACATTCACAATTGTGCCGAAGCTATAACACTCGCGTCCTAATACATGGACAATTGTAATTCATTCCACGTAAGCACATAAACACATAAGAACTTACGAATTCTGTTTCCGGATAATAACAGTCCCGAGGCGTTACTAGAGTTCCTGTTAGAAACAACATTGATCAAGTGCTTTTCCAATAAGACTCATAAAAACCCAAGGATCCAGTCAATCATCCTAGAAACTAAATCCCATACCCAAATAGTCACATAAACATGTTATCACATAAGCATATAACACTACATCTAAGTCTCTATCAAGCGAGACGAACCCATTGTGGTGCTAACCACTTCCTGCGTACCTAAAGTATTCGAACCCGGTACGCTCTGATACCAAGTTGTAACGCCCTCCAAATAAACCCATAACCCATACAATATTGACATGTTCAGACATAAAAGAAATAAGCATAATTACATTTCATCAGAGTATCCATTACAAAATGTATTACATATTGACAACAAAAGTAAACACCCTACAGGCTTACAACTTTCTAAGTCAACACTTGGGTTACAAAAAGAGTGTACTAACTCAATACACAAAATAAGCCCTTGGCTTGATATACATGTAATACAAAAATGTAATCACAAAAAAAGATGTCCCAACCACTAAGCCTCTCAAGCTATGCTTTGGAGGTGGCATGCGACCTATACCTGAAAATGATGCCCCATATAGGGTGAGCCAACGCCCAGTAGAGATATGTTAAACACAATATGAGAAATAACTAAAACATTAGCATTTGATAAATGTTCAACTTAACACAACTCAACTTATAAACATGGCTCAGAACCTGAACAAATAACTGAAGTGAGACTACATCTCATGCCAACAATACTATAACTTGCCATTTTACGGAAATTATGTCCGCGAGATTCGGCACCTATGTCTTTTCATTCTCTTATGGCCATTTTACGGACATTTCATCCGCGGGACTCGGCACCCATGTATAGATATATTCGGATTGCCATTTTATGGAAATTACGTTCGCGGGATTCGGCACCCATGTATTATTATATTCAAATGGCCATTTTACGGAAATTTCATCCGCGGGATTCGACACCCATGTATTCAAATACATAACTTGATTAGTTTCAATTTACCTAATCATCATGCAGTGCCTACAACAATCAAGACTATCCTCCACTGATAGCCCAAAGTAGTTATTTCTAAACAGATAATAAATGCCTCAACAGATATATAATTGACATTTTCAAAAGTGAGCGATTTATAAATCCAACTCCACCATTCTATCTCAAAATGAGCAACTTTCATTATATTCGACTCAATTTCATAAACACATAACTTTCTCAAATTAATTATACTAATTAATTTATACACAAATTAGGGCTTTCTCCCCCATCTCTCAATATTAACCCAATGGTTCAAATATCAACAACCAACAACAATAACATCATTATGTGACCCAAAATGCATCTTTAAGAATCAAAATAACAAAACCCTCTTTTATACCTTTTGAAGCCCTAAATCCCAAAATCAAACCATTTAAAAAACATGCTCAAAATCTAGGTCAAAGCCCATAAAAGTGAGTAGGAATCCCTACCTCGGAGTTAGAGCTCAAACAGAGAAGATGAAAAAATCGAAAATGCTCCAAACTCCAAACTTTTCGGATCAAAGTGAAGCCCTTGACGATCAACACACTTTTTACAAAGGCACTAAGAGAGTGAATCACTCTAGCTAGATCAAACCCTAGAGAGAAGGGAGATTCTAGAGAGAGGAGCTCTCAAAATCGGTTTTTAGGAAAGTAAGAGAGAGAATGAAAGTTGAAAAGTGATTCAAAAATGCCCAGCTGCCAACTGATATACGACTCTCCCGCTCGAGCGGAGAATAGAACGCTTGAGCGTCAAGCACAAAAATATGGACCCGCTCAAGCGCCAAGACACAAAAACAAAACACATCCGCTCGAGCGCGAAACCAGTCCGCTCAAGCATAGATTCTTCTCTCCCAGAACTTTCATAGAAAATGAACACTCCACTCGAGTGTAACAAGCCTGCTCGAACGCAACCCGCTCGAACGTAAGGAAACCCGCTCGAGCGTGAAAAACACGTTCGCAGAAGTTTTGCAGAGGCACAGATACTAGAAGTGTGGAATCTCCGCTCGAGCGCACAAGGACCCGCTCGAGCAAACCATTCAAAAACTGGGCAACAAGAATTTGAACTAAGGCTCAACCCACCTATTCGAAACATGCCCAACACATCCTAAAACTGAAACATAGGGAATTAAAGAATGACAACAAGACATACAACCAACAACTCCACGGATCCTAAGTCCGGAATACAACAATCAAAGGAAGAGAAACCGGGATCGCTATAAGCTTGGTGGTCTATTTTTTTAATTGATAGTAAAGAAATTCTCAAGGAGGTTCCTTGGGGAGTGGACGTAGGCCTGGCGTGCTGAACCACTATAAATCGCAATATTTGACTTTCTCTCCCTATCTCTCTTATTTTTATATTGATAATTATTGTTTTGCTTTTTTTTATTTATTAAAATTCTGAATATTGTGTTAATTTCAATATTGTGAAATTTTTAATAACCCAATTCACCCCCCTCTTGGGTTGCCTATCTGGGATAACAATTGGTATCAGAGCCTAAACTCTACTTTGTGTGACTTAACAGTCTTAGAGTAGATCATGGCAACCCCTAGTTATTTTTTACCCGATGGACAAGCATCCAATAGGCCACCACTATTTAGCGGCAGAAATTTTAGTTATTGGAAAACTAGGATGATTATACATGTTCAATCTAATGATTATGAATGTTGGAAAATTATTTGCAATGGTCCAAAAATTCCTACCAAAATCGTAGATGGACTTAGGGTACCAAAACCTGAAGATGAGTGGGATGAATCAGATACTAGAATGACCCAAATTAATGTCAAAGCAACAAACATGTTGTACTGCGCCTTAGATGCCAACGAGTTCAACAGAATTTCCACATGTAAAATCACAAAAGAAATTTGGGACAAGCTTATAGTGACTCATGAGGGAACCAAACAAGTTAAAGAATCTAGAGTCAATTTACTAGTCCATAATTATGAACTCTTTAAAATGAAGCCTGATGAGACTATTCTCAAATGTTTACTCGCTTTACTGATATTATTAATAGTTTAACTTCTCTTGAAAAAATATATACTAATGCTGAAATTGTAAGAAAAATACTTAGGTCATTGCCAAAAAGTTAGGAGACAAAAATCATTGCCATTACCGAAGCCAATGATTTATCAAAGCTAAGTCTACATGAGTTAATGAGATCTCTCTTAACTCATGAGCTCATAATGCAAGAAGGAAAGGAAGAGGAGGACAACAACAAGAAGAAAGGAATAGCTTTCAAATCCACCTCGAAACATCAAGAGGATAAGGAAGATGATTCAGATGAGGATGAGGAAATGACATTCATCACTAGAAAGTTCCAAAGGTTTGTGAGAAAGAAACAAGGTGTACAAAATTTTTTCAAAAAAGACTTCAACAACAGGGATTTTCAAAGAGGAGAAAATCATGAAAAATCTGAAGTAACCTGCTACGAATGCAACAAACCTGAACATTACAAATCAGAATGTCCAGAACTTAAGACAAAGTTCAAGAAGGACAAGAAGAAAGTTATGATTGCAGCATGAAAGAAGATAGTGATGAAAGTGACACAGAAATCGAAATTTGCAAAAATAAGGTTACTAACCTATGCTTAATGGTACTTGGAAACGAAAATGAAGTAAATGACAAATTCTTTACATTTGATGAATTACGATTAGCTTTTGATGAATTACATACTGAATTTAAGAAACTTAGTTTGAAAAGTAATTTCAAGTTTATCAAAAGAAAATGAATCATTGACTTCCAAGATAAATGTTTTAGAAAATGAAGCCATGAAAATGAAAAAGGAAAATGAGATTTTAACTCGAAAAGAGTCTTCAATTTCTGAAAAACATTTAGTTGTATTGCAAAAAGAAAATGAGTCTTTAAAAAAGGAGCAAATAATTTTGAAAGAAAATATTGAAGACTTGAAAAATACTCTTTCAAAATTCACTCAAGGCAGAGAAACTTTAGATAAAATTCTTAAAAATCAAAATCGTACTTTGGGTAGAGGCGGAATTGGATATAAACCATTTTCAAAAGTAAAAACTGTCAAAAATGGCTTTGTGTATGCATCTTCTAATCACTTTCATCTCACATGTCATTTTTGTGGTACAAAAGATCATATTTCACCTTCATGTCCTGTTAAAAGAAATCCTTTTGGTAAAATAAAATAGATGTGGGTCCCTAAGGACAGTTCAAGAGTATCAAATTTCAACTTTTATGAACCCAAGAAAAAATGGGTACCAATAGAAAAATCAAATTTTTGTAGGTATGTTTCAAGACAAAATCCAGTAACGATAGATGGTATCTCGACAATGCATGTTCGAGGCACATGACTGGAAATAAAGCTATGTTCGCCACACTTCAATCAAAGGATGGCGGATATGTGACTTTTGACGACAATAGTAAGGGTAAAATCATTGGTATAGGAAGTATTGGTAAAAATCCTTCTCCTATTATTAAAAATGTTTTTTTGTTGAAGGTTTAAAACAAAACTTGTTTAGCATTAATCAATTATGTGATAAAGATTATAGAATTATTTTTTAGAAAACTCATTGTACTATTGAAACACCCTAGAAAACAAAACTTTATTTGTAGGTTATAGACATGAGAATGTATATGTATCTGATTTACATGATTTATCTTCTCAATTAACATTAAATGTTTATCTGCTATAAATGATAATGGTTGGCTTTGGCATAGAAGATTAGGACATGCTCATTTTGATTTAATTTCCAAACTTTCAAAAAATGAGTTAGTCATAGCTTTACCAAAAATTATTTTTGAAAAAAATAAACTTTGTGATGCATGTCAATTTGGAAAACAAACTAGAATTTCTTTTAAATCCAAAAATATCGTTTCAACTACTAGACCGCTTCAACTCTTGTATATTGATCTATTTGGACTATCTAAAATATTAAGTTTAGGAGGAAAATATTATGCCCTTGTTTGTGTTGATGATTATACTAGATATAGATGGCTATTATTTTTAGCACACAAAAACGAAACTTGTTATAATTTCTCAAAACTTTGTAAAGGAATTCAAAATGAGAAAAATCTTAATATTTGTAGTATTAGAAGTGACCATGGTAGAGAATTTGAAAATGATGATTTTATTATGTTTTGTGATGAACTAGGAATAAATCATAATTTCTCGGCTCTTAGGACTCCTCAACAAAATGGTGTGGTTGAAAGAAAAAAATAGAACTCTTGAAGAAATGGCTCGTACTATGCTTTGTGAGAAAAATTTACCTAAATATTTTTGGGCTAAAGCCGTTAACATTGCATGTTATGTTGTAAACCATGCCATAATTAGACATATTCTTAAGAAAACCCCTTATGAACTTTAGAAAGGTAGAAAACCTAATATTAGCCACTTGCGAGCTTTTAGTTGTAAATGTTTTGTATTAAATAACAATAAAGATAACTTAGAAAAATTTGATGCTAAATCGGATGAAGCTGTATTTCTTGGTTATTCAAATTATAGTAAAGCTTATAGAGTATTCAATAAAAGAACTTTACTTGTTGAAGAATCTGTGCATGTTGTTTTTGATGAATCTAACGACTTTATTTCCAAGAATCTTGTAAGTAATAATATTGTAGAAAATCAACCAAGCATGGAGAGCATTTATAAAAAGGAAAATGAAGAAAATCCATTACGCAAACATGACGAAGAAATGACAATGGAGAAACTTCAAGAAATATATGCTCTTCCAGAAAATGACTCAAATCTACCAAAAGAATGGAAGTATGCTCATGGCCACCCCAAAGACCTCATCATAGGTGATGCGGCGGAAGGTATAAAAACTCGTTCCTCTGTTAGAAATATTTATGGTAACTTAGCATTTGTTTCACAAATTGAACCAAAATCATTTTTAGAAGCTGAAAATGATGAAAACTAGATTTTAGCAATGCAAGAAGAATTAAATCAATTTGAAAGGAATGAAGTTTGGTTTTTAACTCCTCGACCTAAGGATCATCCCGTTATTGGTACAAAATGGATTTTCAAAAACAAATATAGATGTAACAATATAGAGATATACAAATCTCTACTACTGCTATGTTCATGGTTTTGGTGGTTTGAATTGCTTTTATATTTTAAGAATTACATATTGTAATACTTTATGTGGATGATGCATGCTGTGATTGCAGTATTTAGATGAGACATGCAGTGATTGTAATATTTTTTTAAGTCATTGACTGTAATATT
>NW_021025318.1:218468-232646 GCF_004153795.1 Camellia sinensis | reverse complement strand
CCATATCGAATCAAAGATTAATATATGGAAGAAGCAATACAATTCTGTGTCTGGTATGCTTGCTACTAGTGGCCTATTTTTATTTGATAATAAAAAAAGAATTGGCGTAGAGAGTAATAGTATATGGAAGACATATGTTCAGGTAAAGTTATCTCCTCTTAGTTATTTACGTACTATTTCATATATGTAGTTTAACCTTATGTTGAAGATATTAATTGGGATTAGTTGGTCATTGTAGATGGACAACGATGCAAAACACCTGAGGAACAAAACTTTCCGACATTTCGATGAATGGATTCAAATATTTGGCAAAGATCGAGCTACATGAGAGTTTGCTGAAGGCCCTGCTGATGCAGTTGAGGCTATGAATGCTGAGGAAGATGTGTTGTTGCATGGTCTTGCAGATAATGACACTTTTCTGGAACAAATGGGATTAAATAGTCAGACTAGTGAAGCAATGGACTATTCAAACTCAGCAACTCAACGACCTTTTGATAGTTCTACCAAAAAGAAAGACAAGAAAAGACCTAGAGCCAATGATGAAGTAGTTGAAGGGCTGACCATGTTTGCTGACAAGTTGGTGGATGTCTTGGGAACAACCAATGATAAGCTAGAATTCATTGGAAAAGGAATGGGGTATTCACATGATCTTGCATCTAAACGGGCATCACTAAATGATGAACTTATGAAGTTGCCAATTACTGTAGATGAAAGGTTAGATGCTTGTGAAATCATATCCCACGATGTCCAAAATTTTGACATGTTCTTCAGTTTGACACATGATGATAGGCTAAGGTGGGTGATGAGGTTGCTAAGTAGGCATGCTCCATAATAAACTTGTTGCATTTCATTGGAGTATTTTCTTTTGGGCCATGATTTGATATGCATGGTAGGGAATGCTTTTTGTTAAGTCTATTATAAATTTGTTGATAGACTTAATTATTGCTTCTTTTGTGTACAAGCACCCGTGTTTTGTTAACTATAATTGGGATGCTTTTTATATATTGTTTTTGTGGTTGGCTTTGTATAGTATCTTTGCTTTAGACTTCGGATCATAATAGAAATTGTGAAGTGTCCTTATTAGCTCTTTTTATTTTTCTATTTTTCCCCCTCTCAATTAAACTTTATTTCCTTTTGGGATGCATGTTGAGAAACACAGCCTTTATGGTGTTTATATTGCCACCTAATTAAATAATTGAATAATTGAAATTGTATATATTGCCTTTATGGTGTTTATATTGCCAAATAATTGAATATATTGCCAAAGCTTTAACATCAACTACTGACAATTTTTGATGTTCAATGTGACGCGGTATATTTGTCTACCTTTGCAAAAAAAGAGGTTATCATTTTGTATAAAAAGAACTTCGGGGCATTGTTGGATATGCTAGTCTAGCTAGATGTTTAGTTGCACGCTTGAAAAAATTGTGTTTTCAGATTTATGAAACATAACAGTTTTTTAAGTATCTTTGTCATGTTATTATCACAATTGCTACCTTGTCCTGATCTACTAGAATTAGGCATGAAGTCAAAAAAATTTCATATTTAGTGCATTCATGGTATTAATTATACTTAATAAAGTATAAATAAAATTTAAAAATCTCAATTACAAATTAAAATAAATTTATGTAATATTTATTAATATTTTAAAAGTTCTAGTAAACAAATTAAATAGAATTTATAATTCAGATTTAATATTCTTATTATTTGGTAAATAATTCAAAAGGGTAAAATAGTCTTTTAAACATTTATCATTCTCCATAATATCCCAAACAAACATGAGATTCAATAGAATAGTCCAATCCAGACCTCTAATCCCATGACTAAACAAACATAGGATACAAATCCAGTCTAACCAAATAGTCCAAGGACAATGTATCCCAGGACTAACAGTCTGATGGATTACAATTCTCCCTTATCCAGTCCGTCCAAATAAACATACCCTTAGTGTCAATGGGGACCATGTTTGTTTGTTTGTTTGTTTTTTTTTTTGTGTCTGCAGGTCATTATGTTGTGCCTAATTAACATTAATAGATCTGCAACTTTCAATATAAATATTTGATTTTTTCTTTTTTTTTTTTTGAATATATTGGAAAGCCATAACATTGATGGGTTGGTTAGTTTAGTGAAATTTTATTCTTTTCCTTTATCTTTTTATTTTTTATTTTTTTTTATATGAAAATTTTGGAGTTTATTTTTTCATGGAAATTTTTTTCCTAAAGGTATAATTCCCTTTGTTTATCAGGTTTTTTTTTCCTAAAGGTAGAATTCCCTTTGTTTATCAGGTTTAACCACATTATTTTGGATCGTAAGAATTCTTACGTTTTGTGTTAGAGGAAAAAAATTTTCAAAAAAATAATAAATAAATTCACTTTTTAAATTGAGTGATGTGAGATATTGGGGTGCGGCTCAATAATTTAGTAGCTACATCTTAGGGTGTAATTAGTGGGAGGTCAAGGATTCGAGTTGATAGAGCAACAACAGTGGCCCTTCAGTTATAATCTAACTATCCTAACATACTAACGTTATCTCAGGAAAAAAAAATTCAGTGATGTGAAAGATGGATGATTAGTTAAGTCACCTTAAATATTTTAGTTGATTGTCCTATCATTAAATTTAAAAATTAAATCTAACTTTTGGATTAAAATAAAAGTGCCCAATATGATAACTAAAGAAGCAACTTGGTAGGCCCATTTAAGAACAGATTTCAGTGATTCGAACCATTCACTTTTTTTTTTGACTCATTGAGTAGAATATTTATATAAAAACTAAGATGATTGAACATCGGTAGCTATATGTTTGAATCATAGTTGTTTTTAAAAAATGGACGGCAAATATAATTTGAATAATAATCATTAATTTTCATTAATTTTTTATAATACAAATTTGATTTAAACATATAGTTACAGATATCTAATTATCTTGATTTTTTGCATTAATATTTTCCTCAATAAGTCTTAAAAAGTGAACGGTTTAGATCATCGAATCAAAATCTGTGGTTGGCTCCACGGCTCTCTCAAATTCTCTCATGTTGAGATGTGAATATGAGAAAAACTGAATCCCATACGTAATTTCATTTTCTCACTTTAAGGCATCGTTTGTTAATTATATATTTTAGTCAAAAAAATTAAAAAGTTGCTATAATTTATCAAATCACTATCTTTATTTTTTTACATATCTTTTTATAAAAAATAAAAAATTACTAAAATAACATATTCCAAACGAGGCCAAAGGCACAATATAATGGAGCACAAATCAATAAAAACACAATTGACCTATTGACTTGTCTTGAAGGATGTGAAAATCAAATAGAAATAAGATTATATGTACTAGCATTTTCTTCTTCATTTTTTCTTTTTTTTGTTTTTTTAAATATTGGAGGCATTTTCCAGTTTAAAATGTATGAATTGGATTTGATTCAGGTATAACCCACATTACACGTTAAGAGCATCTCCAACGGTGAATAAGATTTTTCATCAAATTTGAGTAAAAAATGATCTATTTTACTAAATTTGATACCACTCGCTCCAACGGTGCACTTTCATCAAATTTGTGCCGGGGGCAACCGGTTGGTCGACTGGTTAAGCGAAATTTTTTTTTTTTGGAACTTTTTGAACCTTTTAGTGGTCGACCGGTAAGGTAAAAAAAATTTTTTTTTTTAACTGTTTGAACCTTTTTTTGGAACTGTTTGAACTTTTTGGTGATCGATCGGTTGGTCAACTGGTTGGTCTCCCCCAACGGTCATGCACAACCGGTTGGTCTCTCCCAACGGTTAGGAACAGTGATTTGGTAAAATGCTTCGCCTGTTCTCATTTTGGTAAAAGATTTGCTGAATTCTGGATTTGATATCGATTTGGTGAAACCGTTGGAGCTCAAAAAAGTGACTTTTTCATCAAATTTTAAATTTGATATCAGATTTGATGAACCGTTAGAGATGGTCTAAGTTAAAATCTAAACTATATATGCATGCAAATTTTAGATGAATTTTGGAATAATTTTTTCAAGGAAAAAATTATTTGAATAATTCTATAAACTCCACTTTAACTATACTGAATTTATCCCACATGAAGGCAGACGGTTGAGATTAAATTTATGTAGTATGACATTTATGTATAGAATAAATCTAAATCACAATATGATAATTCTAAATAATTTATGAATAGATAAGTTTGTATTTGTAATATTTTTGAAGTTATCCTCCTAAAAGTTTGTACAAAGTAATTCACCAGATTTACATCATAGTAACTTTTTTTTATGAATAAAAATGTGTTTTGAGAAAATTTTAAAGACTCAAAACGAAAAATATTACTTTATACATTTTCTTTTACTTTTTATTTTTTTATTTTTTTTATATCATTAATCTTGTTGTCCGGCATTCGTGTTGTACATCATCCACCACCACCTTTTTAGCCCGTCTATAAAAGGTCCGCATAGTCTACCCTCATTTTATCCAACTAAATTACCAGACACACACATAGATTCAGAATGATGAGGAAGCTAGGCACAATCGTAGTACTTTGCTCAATGGCAATTGCTATGCCAGTGTTTTGTAGCATTGCCGAGGATCCCAAAGAAGTGGAGCAATGGTTCCACGACTTCACCACAAAAGCAGACCAAAAAGTGACCAAACTTCACTTCTACTTCCAAGATTTGAGGGACATAACCACAACCATAGTGGCTCAATCCAACACCAGCCTCACATCCCCCACTTTCTTCGAGCAAGGATCCTCTAAAGTGATTTTTTCCTAAAGTTTCCTAGAGTGCTACATTGTGTGGTTGAGATTTACTGGCAAGTCACATCAATTTTTCTGATGTGACTTGCCAGTAAATCTCAACCATACAATGTAGCACTCTAGGAAACTTTAGGAAAATTTCACTCTAGAGGATCCTTGGTGACTTTCTTCGGCCTAATCTACATGGTGGACGATCCACTGACAGTCGGTCCTTCACAAGCTTCCAAGGCGGTGGGTCGAGCGCAGGGACTGTACGGTTTTTCCTCGAAAGAGGACATGCGTCTGATTATGGCCATTGATATAGTTTTCACCGATGGAACCTACAATAGAAGCACTCTCACTGTTTTGGGCTCCAACCCAGTAACTCAGACGAAACGCGAATTGCCGGTGATCGGAGGGACTGGTGTTTTCAGGCTGGCCCGTGGTGTTGCTCTGTTAAACACCTATTTTCTCAATGCTGCCTTGGGTAATGCCATTGTCGAGTACACTGTTATAGTTCAACATTATTAAGTTTTAAGTTGTAGTAGTAATGGTGGAGAGTCTTCTTATTCTCTGCCTAGTTTGTTTCCTTTCTGTTTTCATGTTATGCCTGCCTGTTTTATTTTTTGTTTTATTTATTTTTTCCCCTCGTCTTGTTAGGCATGCTGTGTGTCGTTTGCTGGAATTGTGTGGATTTTTATGGTATTTGTGTGCGGTCGTCATCAAGCTTTGAGTTTTGATTGTTGTTTGTTGTGACATATGTGTTTGGTTCTGTGAATGAATATGTTATGTAAGAAAAAGCATGCAATGCAACTGCACTTAAATCAAATAATTAACCTCTCTTTTGTATAACACATGGTGACTTTCTCTTTCTTTCTTTTTCTTTTTATTTTTTAATTTTCTCTTTTTTCATATCATAAGTTTTTTAAAACTAGACAAAAAAGCACAAATGACCAACATAGGAACCTTTTACAGCAATTATATGTGTGGTTGTCAATGAATGGTGTTCCCTCTCATTAGTGTTTCTGTTTCATTGAACGTGACAGAATCTAAAACTGCAACATAACACAAGTGCAAGGCCATGACTGCTTAAATGAGTTCCAAGCATAGGGAAATAATTTGCATCCTTAAAAAGAGGTGCATATGTTAAAAAAAATAAAAAAAATTGATACATAAGTTTACTTTCTAGACCTAATAATGTAAATGAGATAATTAGTTAATAATTAGAGAATATATTAGAACAAGAGTTGCCTTAGATATTTTAATAGATTATCATATTATTGGATTTGAAAAGTGAATCTAATTTTTAAACTTAGATAGCATCATCTTAAAAAAATTTATAATTTTTGTGGTGAAAATTCATATGAAAGGTAAAAGGAAAAATCTTTGGTGTGCATTGCATACTATATACTACCCTACAAAAAATTATATAAATTTTTATGAACTTACATAAGTGGTTTCGCAAAAATGAGTATGTTCAACATAAATTAGTGTAATTATATAAATTTTTATGAACTTATACAAATTTTTATGCATTTTTGTATAATCACTTATATAAATTCGTGAAAACTTACATAATTTTATATAAAGTTACATACGGTGTACATTGCATAGCGAAGCATTTCTCTGCAAATTTTGGTGATCCAAACATTTATTGTGCAATTTTATTAGAAATGTTGAATTTTTTTAAACCATGACTTATAAATTAATGTGGCAGGGGTTGACTGATTTCTAAACTAATTGATAACTAACATAGAATAGTCCACATTATTATCTAAAAATTCAAGCGTCTCAAGTTTTTTTTTTTTTTTGCTTTTGTTTTTCCAACAAATACGAAGAAATTATTCAATACTTTCCTAGTGATACTCTATCCTATTTAAAGGTTGACACTTAACACATTATCTTTTCGAACTCCAATACAAAAATGATGCACCATATGATTTAGATCGATATCTATTAATTTAGAGCAACATCTAACTTTATTATAAAAAGATTGAAGGGTCTTGTTAACGTCAACCCTTAAAGTGTATGTTAAGAAAACCTAAAAGATATTGAACATTTTTAATTGCACTCATTTTTATGATACACTACAAAAAAAATTAAAGTTTTAGAAATCAAAATATAGGAATAATTTTTTTTAGGGACTAAATATTTTTGTTGCGAAAAGTGTCGTCATTATATTTTTAACAACGAAATTGGATATAAGTGATGAATTATTATTTTTTTGGACCAAATTTTGTCCTAAAAAATAAGCTTTTTTGAAACTAAATTATGTTGTCCCTAAAAATGTATTTATTAGTGACATTTTTAAAATTTTGTCCCTAAAACGTTTTTTTTTTTTAATTTTTCGATACGACCTTTTAACGACTATTCTCATGTCGATAGAAGTTGATCCTTAAATGTCTTTTGTAACAAAATTTTTCTTTTTAAAGATCAAAACATTTTGTTAGGACCCTTTGTTGTCAAATTCCATGGAAAAAACTAAGGTTGTAATAAGATTGTAATTTTCTAGTTTTCCAGTTTTTGGCTTCCCGCTTGAGCGGGGTTTGCACTCTCACAGCATCTGTTACGCCTGCAAAAATACTGGGTGATGTGATTGTATGCTCGAGCATGAGATCTTCTGCTCGAGCGTGAACCTTGTATGAAACATGCAAAATGGAGTCTCCGCTCGAGCGGGCATTCCCACATTCAAATGGACCGCGCGACCTCAATTACTATATATTCGTGTGTTGGTTCCATACTAGGGTTACTTTTCCTAGATCTTGTTTAAGAGTCTTAGGGTTTTGTTTGATGTTTTCTTCTGAAAGTCATGTTGAGTTTTCCTTGATGATTTGAGTGAGTTCTAAACTGATGATCTAAGATACATACATCAAGAAGTTTGTTACTTCATATTCAAGAGTGTTCTTCTTTGGTGGATTCCGAAGATTTAAGTGTGGAATTTCAAAGGAGTTTGATTCTGTATGTAGTCGTTGATTCGACAAGTGAAGTTATGGATTTAACTTCAGATAAATCGGTTCCGAGGCAAAGGCTTGGTAAAAGAGTTACAGAAGGTTTGAAGACAAATTAGATGAACTGGGTAATTTGTTTGTTAGCTCTGTAATCTTTCTTTCTTCAGTAGTGGATTGATTAGTGGCGTTTCGCCCGTGATTTTTGATTACAACTGAAGGTTCTTTAATTGTAGTTTTTCTACGTAAAAACCGTTTATGTCGATTTATTGTTTATTTCGAAAACAGCAATCTAAATTACTTTCGTAAGTGCTTGATGATTTAGATTGAGTGTTTTGAATGATTAGGAATTGAAATATTTTAATCTTGATCTAATCACGAATCACTTAGGATTTTCAATTGGTATCAGAGCAGGTCACTCTTTGTTTTTATCAAAACTGTAGGAGTGTGATTTTGTGTGACTAGTGATATGGATTCAATTCATGAAGGTAACTCGACCCATAGACCTCATTTACTCAATGGTACAAACTATTCTTATTGAAAAGCTCGTATGAGAGCGTTTTTAAAATCCATCGATGAGAAAGTTTGGCACTGCGTGATCTATGGATGAAGTGAACCTATTGTCACGATTGATGGTATTGATATTCCTAAACCCCTTGATAAATAGGACACAATCGATTACCAAAACTCGAGTTGGAACACTAAGGCTCTCAGTTCTCTTTTTTGCTCCGTCACACCTGAAAAGTTTCGTCGTATCTGCATGCGTGAGGTAGCAAAAGAGGCTTGGGACATTCTTGAAACAGTTCACGAAAGTACTGTTTCTGTCAAAAGGTCAAAATTTCAACGTCTCACCTCTTCCTTTGAAACGCTTTTTATGCGTGATGATGAGACGTTTGATGATTTTTATGCAAAACTTAGTGACATCGTGAATTCCTGTTTCACACTCGGTGAAAAAATCCCTGAAGCTAAAGTTGTTGGAAAAATTTTGAGGTCTTTACCCGAGAGGTTTCAATCAAAAGTGACAGCCATTGAGGAGGCTCAGAATGTTGATACCCTCAAGCTTGATCAGTTGGTTGGAAACTTGCAGACTTATGAAGCTCACCAGATTTCTAAGAAAAAACAAAAAGATAGTGTGGCTTTCACTAGTGCTCATGAGACTGTAAAAACTCTGGAGACTGAGTTTGATTTAGAGTCTAAAATGATGGCTATGTTTACTAAACAGTTTAAAAAAATTTTGAAAAAAAAGAAGTCTAATTTTAGAGACCCTATTTTAAAAGACAAGAGTAATGAAAAACTCAAAACTTTTCCACCAAAACTTTCTCTAAAAACTGAAAAGAAGATTGTAAAGGGGCAAGGGGTCAAGTGTTATGAATGTCAAGGGTTTGGCCATATTGCTCTTCAATGTCCCTCGAAAAAGAATCAGAAAAAAGTCTACACAGTGACTTGGGATGATGAAAGCGGGTCGGAGCAAGAACCCGAAGAACCTGAATCCGGTGAAGATGGGGATAGTGCTTTCATGGCATTTTGGTTCACTTTCACTCAACCTCTTCCAAAGCCAGTGGAATTAGTTTGTGGTCATCATGCTTCCACCTTTGATGGGAGTAACTACTTGTATTGGAAGATTAGAATGAGGGCGTTTCTGAGAGCTTTCGATCCAGAAAGCTGGTAAGCCATTGAAGAGGATGTTGAAAGTGTTGACAATTCAAGCAATCAGAGAGTTCTGACTACTATTCGTGGAGCTATTTCTGATGAAGAACCACAACGGGTTGCTCACTACACAAAGGTTAAAGATGCAGGGGACATTCTGAGCTAATTTCATGAAAGAGGAGAGTCATCTTCACCACCATCCATCACTTTTTCTTCTTTAGTTACCCGACTGGATGAGATCAATGAGAATGAGGAGCAAAAAGATGATGATGAAACATCAGAAGACAATGATGAAATTATTGGTGATGATCTACAACAAGCTTACGAAAAGCTTTACGATGAATCTCTGAACCTGTCTAAAATCAATGACAAACTCACTCTCAAGCTCAAAGCATGTGAAAGCGAGAATGTCAAGCTAAAATGAGAACTTGTAGTAGCAAAGCAGAATGTCATCAAGATCTCAAGTGACAGGCAAGACCTATGTGGAAAACTTTTATCCTGTGAAACTGAAAGGATTGCCAGTAAATCTCAACCATACAATGTAGCACTCTAGGAAACTTTAGGAAAATTTCACTCTAGAGGATCCTTGGTGACTTTCTTCGGCCTAATCTACATGGTGGACGATCCACTGACAGTCGGTCCTTCACAAGCTTCCAAGGCGGTGGGTCGAGCGCAGGGACTGTACGGTTTTTCCTCGAAAGAGGACATGCGTCTGATTATGGCCATTGATATAGTTTTCACCGATGGAACCTACAATAGAAGCACTCTCACTGTTTTGGGCTCCAACCCAGTAACTCAGACGAAACGCGAATTGCCGGTGATCGGAGGGACTGGTGTTTTCAGGCTGGCCCGTGGTGTTGCTCTGTTAAACACCTATTTTCTCAATGCTGCCTTGGGTAATGCCATTGTCGAGTACACTGTTATAGTTCAACATTATTAAGTTTTAAGTTGTAGTAGTAATGGTGGAGAGTCTTCTTATTCTCTGCCTAGTTTGTTTCCTTTCTGTTTTCATGTAATGCTTCTCTGTTTTATTTTTTGTTTTATTTATTTTTTCCCCTCGTCTTGTTAGGCATGCTGTGTGTCGTTTGTTGGAATTGTGTGGATTTTTACGGTATTTGTGTGCGGTCGTCATCAAGCTTTGAGTTTTGATTGTTGTTTGTTGTGACATATGTGTTTGGTTCTGTGAATGAATATGTTATGTAAGAAAAAGCATGCAATGCAACTGCACTTAAATCAAATAATTAACCTCTCTTTTGTATAACACATGGTGACTTTCTCTTTCTTTCTTTTTCTTTTTATTTTTTAATTTTCTCTTTTTTCATATCATAAGTTTTTTAAAACTAGACACAAAAGCACAAATGACCAACATAGGAAGCTTTTACAGCAATTATATGTGTGGTTGTCAATGAATGGTGTTCCCTCTCATTAGTGTTTCTGTTTCATTGAACGTGACAGAATCTAAAACTGCAACATAACACAAGTGCAAGGCCATGACTGCTTGAATGAGTTCCAAGCATAGGGAAATAATTTGCATCCTTAAAAAGAGGTGCATATGTTAAAAAAAAAATAAAAAAATAAAAAAAAAATTGATACATAAGTTTACTTTCTAGACCTAATAATGTAAATGAGATAATTAGTTAATAATTAGAGAATTTATTACAACAAGAGTTGCCTTAGATATTTTAATAGATTATCATATTATTGGATTTGAAAAGTGAATCTAATTTTTAAACTTAGATGGCATCATCTTAAAAAAATTTATAATTTTTGTGGTGAAAATTCATATGAATGGTAAAAGGAAAAATCTTTGGCATGCATTGCATACTATATACTACCCTACAAAAAATTATATAAGTTTTTATGAACTTACATAAGTGGTCTCGCAAAAATGAGTAAGTTCAACATAAATTAGTGTAATTATATAAATTTTTATGAACTTATGCAAATTTTTATGCATTTTTGTATAATCACTTATGTAAATTCGTGAAAACTTACATAATTTTATATAAAGTTACATACGGTGTACATTGCATAGCGAAGCATTTCTCTGCAAATTTTGGTGATCCAAACATTTATTGTGCAATTTTATTAGAAATGTTGAATTTTTTTAAACCATGACTTATAAATTAATGTGGCAGCGGTTGACTGATTTCTAAACTAATTGATAACTAACATAGAATAGTCCACATTATTATCTAAAAATTCAAGCGTCTCAAGTTTTTTTTTTTGGCTTTTGTTTTTCCAACAAATACGAAGAAATTATTCAATACTTTCCTAGTGACACTCTATCCTATTTAAAGGTTGACACTTAACGCATTATCTTTTAGATCTCCAATACAAAAATGATGCACCATATGATTTAGATCGATATCTATTAATTTAGAGCAACATCTAACTTTATTATATAAAGATTGAAGGGTCTTGTTAACGTAAACCCTTAAAGTGTATGTTAAGAAAACCTAAAAGATATTGAACATTTTTAATTGCACTCATTTTTATGATACACTACAAAAAAAAAATTAAAGTTTTAGAAATCAAAATATAAGAATAATTATTTTTAGGGATTAAATATTTTTGTTGCGAAAAGTGTCGTCATTATATCTTTAACAACGAAATTGGATATAAGTGATGAATTATTATTTTTTTGGACCAAATTTTGTCCTAAAAAATAAGCTTTTTTGAAACTAAATTATGTTGTCCCTAAAAATGTATTTATTAGTGACATTTTTAAAATTTTGTCCCTAAAACGTTTTTTTTTATTTTTTTATTTTTCGATACGACCTTTTAACGACTATTCTCACGTCGATAGAAATTGATCCTTAAATGTCTTTTGCAACAAAATTTTTCTTTTTAAAGATGAAAACATTTTGTTAGGACCCTTTGTTGTCAAATTCCATGGAAAAAACTAAGGTTGTAATAAGATTGTAATTTTCCAATTTTCCAGTTTTTGGCTTCTTGCTCGAGCGGGGTTTGCACTCTCACAGCATCTGTTACGCCTGCAAAAATACTGGGTGATGTGATTGTACGCTCGAGCATGAGATCTTCCGCTCGAGCGTGAACCCTGTATGAAACATGCAAAATGGAGTCTCCGCTCGAGCGGGCATTCCCACACTCAAACGGACCGCGCGATCTCAATTACTATATATTCGTGTGTTGGTTCCATACTAGGGTTACTTTTCTTAGATCTTGTTTAAGAGTCTTAGGGTTTTGTTTGATGTTTTCTTCTGAAAGTCATGTTGAGTTTTCCTTGATGATTTGAGTGAGTTCTAAACTGATGATCTAAGATACATACATCAAGAAGTTTGTTACTTCATATTCAAGAGTGTTCTTCTTTGGTGGATTTCGAAGATTTAAGCGTGGAATTTCAAAGGAGTTTGATTCTGTACGTAGTCGTTGATTCGACAAGTGAAGTTATGGATTTAACTTTAAATAAATCAGTTCCGAGGTGAAGGCTTGGTAAAAGAGTTACAGAAGGTTTGAAGACAAATTAGATGAATTGGGTAATTTGTTTGTTAGCTCTGTAATCTTTCTTTCTTCAGTAGTGGATTAATTAGTGGCTTTTAGCCCGTGTTTTTTTATTACAACTGAAGGTTCTTTAATTGTAGTTTTTCTACGTAAAAATCGTTTACGTCGAATTATTGTTTATTTCGAAAACAGCAATCTAAATTACTTTCGTAAGTGCTTGATGATTTAGATTGAGTGTTTGAATGATTAGGAATTGAAATATTTTAATCTTGATCTAATCACGAATCACTTAGGTTTTTCAATTGGTATCAGAGCAGGTCACTCTTTGTTTTTATCAAAACTGTAGGAGTGTGATTTTGTGTGACTAGTGATATTGATTCAATTCGTGAAGGTAACTCGACCCATAGACCTCCTTTACTCAATGGTACAAACTATTCTTATTGAAAAGCTCGTATGAGAGCGTTTTTAAAATCCATTGATGAGAAAGTTTGGCACTGCGTGATCTATGGGTAAAGTGAACCTATTGTCACGATTGATGGTATTGATATTCCTAAACCCCTTGATAAATAGGACACAATCGATTACCAAAACTCGAGTTGGAACACTAAGGCTCTCAGTTCCCTTTTTTGCTCCGTCACACCTGAGGTAGCAAAAGAGGCTTGGGACATTCTTGAAACAATTCACGAAGGTACTGTTTCTATCAAAAGGTCAAAATTTTAACGTCTCACCTCTGCCTTTGAAACCCTTTTTATGCGTGATGATGAGACGTTTGATGATTTTTATGCAAAACTTAGTGACATCGTGAATTCCTGTTTCACACTCGGTGAAAAAATCCCTGAAGCTAAAGTTGTTGGAAAATTTTGAGGTCTTTACCCGAGAGGTTTCAATCAAAAGTGACAGCCATTGAGGAGGCTCAGAATGTTGATACCCTCAAGCTTGATCAGTTGGTTGGAAACTTGCAGACTTATGAAGCTCACCAGATTTCTAAGAAAAAACAAAAAGATAGTGTGGCTTTCACTAGTGCTCATGAGACTGCAAAAACTCTGGAGACTGAGTTTGATTTAGAGTCTAAGATGATGGCTATGTTTACTAAACAGTTTTAAAAAATTTTGAAAAAAAAGAAGTCTAATTTCAGAGACCCTATTTTAAAAGACAAGAGTAATGAAAAACTCAAAACTTTTCCACCAAAACTTTCTCTAAAAACTGAAAAGAAGATTGTAAAGGGGCAAGGGGTCAAGTGTTATGAATGTCAAGGGTTTGGCCATATTGCCCTTCAATGTCCCTCGAAAAAGAATCGGAAAAAAGTCTACACAGTGACTTGGGATGATGAAAGCGGGTCGGAGTAAGAACCCGAAGAACCTGAATCCGGTGAAGATGGGGATAGTGCTTTCATGGCATTTTGGTCCACT
>NW_021025318.1:205211-218145 GCF_004153795.1 Camellia sinensis | reverse complement strand
GCGCATCACATAGTAATTCTAGGCTAATAAACCGGAATAAGAGCACATGTGTTTTCAAAAACTTGATATCATGGTTAGTAGAGGCCGATCTTTGATCGGGCGAGCGGGGGTGCTCACAAAGTGACCTTCCCCAATCGTACCCAAGTTCCCGAGCCGAGGCGCTTCTCTCTATATGCCTCTTGTAAAGCTTACAAGACAAGCTTTGCAAGAGGGAGATCCCTCCATACACGTGTATGGAGGGGAGCAAAAGCAATACAGCTGTCTAAAAATATCTGCAAAAGCAGATGAACAGCAATCGGCCGGCCAAAAATGCCATCTTGGCCAAAAAGAGTGCCGACCGGCACAAAAAAGTGCTGACGGGCAACAAAGAGTGCCGGCCGGCAAACTATATTGCCGGTGGCAGCAGACACCAGCCGGTGGCCTCTAGCCACTGCCGGTGGTGGGTGGGGATGGTTTACAAGCCCCACCCTGCCCTTCCAAGGCAAGATGCAAGTGTTTGGTGCAAAACCAGACACTAAACGGTCGAATTCGGGGATCACGAGGCAAGGCGCGCGAGCCGAGACCTCCGGGAACTCCAAACGAACACAAACATGGATAATCACCGAGTGTTCAAACGGTGACGTCCAAGTCTTGAGGACGGTCAAAAATGGGGTGTCTACAGTAAGTCAAAGTCCAAAGAGTGCACAAAGAGACATCACTCCTGATGCTTCTGTCACCGCAAGTCCTGAGTTCAAACCATTAGCAAGGTTGAACTAAATCATCCAACTCAATAGGTGATTGCAAGTGTATCGGATTGAATGAAAACCCGAAGACAGATTCGGGATGAGGTATTACATATGTGTTATGTTTCACTAATTGAACCTAAGAATTTTAAAGAGGCCTTGCTAGATGATAGTTGGGTCAATGCTATGCATGAAGAATTAGGTCAATTTGAACGTAACAATGTTTGGACTTTAGTTCCCAGACCTAGAGATATGAATGTGATAGGTACTAAGTGGATCTTTAAAAATAAATCTGATGAGAATGGTACTGTGGTTAGAAATAAAGTAAGGTTGGTTACTCAAGGCTACACACAAGTAGAGAGTGTTGACTATGATGAGACATTTGCCCCAGTTGCATGTCTCGAATCTATTTGTATTTTACTTGGTGTTGCTTGTTTTCTTGGTTTCAAATTATATCAAATGGATGTGAAAAGTGCCTTTCTGAATGGGTACTAGAAAGAAGAGGCTTATGTTGAGCAACCAAAAGGGTTCGAGAACCCTAAATGTCCAAATCATGTCTACAAGTTAGACAAGGCATTGTATAGATTGAAACAAGCTCCTCGGGCTTGGTATGACAGACTTACTACCTTTCTTCTTGATAATGACTTTCAAAGGGGTAGTGTGGATAAGACCTTATTTGTGAAACATACTAAATCCCATATTCTTATTGCTCAGATTTATATTGATGATATTGTGTTTGGATCCACTGCTGATCATCTTGTGAAACATTTTTCGGATTGCATGACACATGAGTTTGAGATGAGCATGATGAGAGAGTTGTCTTATTTTTTGGGTCTTCAAATTAAACAGTCTCCTTCAGGTATGTTTGTTTCTCAGTCTAAGTATGCCAAAAATCTTGTGTCAAAGTTTGGTCTTGAATCTGCCAAACATGCACGCACTCCCATGAACACCAGTCTTCACCTTTCTGAAGATTCTTCTGGTACTGATGTTGATCCTACCCTGTATAGGAGTATGATAGGGAGTCTTCTTTACCTCATAGACTACTAATATTGCTTTCAGTGTAGGTGTTTATGCCCGTTACCAAGCCAGTCCTAAAGAGTCTCATCTTCTTGCTGTCAAACGCATCATTAAATATGTTAATGGGACATTGGGGTATGGGGTTTGGTTTTCTATTGATACTACAATTGAAATTACTGGTTTTTCTGATGCCGACTGGGCAGGGTGTGCTGATGATAGGAAGAGTACATCTGGGGGGTGTTTTTACCTTGGAAATAATTTGTTTTCCTGGCATAGTAAAAAGCAAAATGCCATCTCTCTTTCAACTGCTGAGGCTAAGTACATTGCTGCAGGGAGTTGTTGTGTACAAATGCTATGGATGAAGCAAATGCTTCATGATTATGGGATAGAACAGAAAACACTCTCACTCTTTTTTGTGATAATACAAGTGCCATAAACATTTCAAAAAATCCTCTCCAACACTCTCGCACCAAACACATTGACATTCGCCATCATTTTATTCGAGAGTTAGTGGAAGAAGGCCTTGTTTTTCTTAAGCATGTACCCACTGAGCATCAAAAAGCTGATATTTTTACAAAACCCCTTGATCTTCTTCGGTTTGAGTTTCTTAGAAAGACCTTGGATGTAGTGCTCAGTTACTAGGGTGTTTCTTGTTTTAAGTGGGTGTGAGTGATTGGCTTTTTGTATACTTGGATGTTATAATCTCATTGTCATTAATTCTTGTCATCCTTGTATCTAAAATTATATGAACATTGCTCATGTTGCCTACAAAATTTTTTCTTTGTTCATAGCTCATTATGAATGCCCATACTCATTAACTTCATGATCTCATTCTGTACACATCCTTGAGATAAACTGTTGCAGGGGTTTTTGCACAAGTGATCAAAGTTCTCTATGGACACTAACAGTGTTTCTAGTACTTTTTTAGAGGAATTGACCTATACTAGTATATCATGGGTGATGTTGAGTCTTTTAACCATCTACCATCTTTTTTCACTTCCATGGTTTCTCCCTCAGTTCATTGAAATCCAGGCATTAGGAAAAGGCTACCTTAGAGGCACCAACCAGGCCATCCTTTTTTATTTCATTCTTCTCTGGTTTGGTCTCCATACTCTTGAGCGTGCATACCACCAATGAGTGCCCACAAGAAAGAAAAGTTAAAAAATAAAAAATAAAAAAAGGGGAGGGGAATCATTGATTGAGGGAGAGCCTCCGCGTTTACTCAACAAATACCCCATGACTCCTAGTGGTTTGACTTTTCTCTGTGATGTTCAGTTACTCTTGTCGGAGGTCCAGCCATCCGATCACTATGAGGATTAACTCTTTTGTGGCTCTCAAGGATTGCACACACATACATCCTATTTGTGAGCTCTCATGTCTGTTTCTGAGTTATGCATTCTCATGTTGCTTATGTCATTGATTAAAATCTATCTATTTTGTTCATGATCTTGTGATTCATTTTTTTGTACAAGTTTACAGGAGTCATAATTGATGGACAATCTTATCTCAGTGTTACAGTCTTCCAATTGGACTCCCCGCTGGTTACAGGACATTTCAGTTGTATTTTGTTTTAAAAAAAAATTTAATGTCTTGTCCCTGCTCAAGCGTCAAATCCCACGCTCGAGCGTGGTTTTGGGTCTTGCAGCATTTTGTACCATGCTTTACAGTTCAGTGAGGGTTGATTTGGCACTCGAGCTTCCGTTTTCGCACTTGAGCGGGTCTCTGCGTGCTTTGGCTCCCGCTCGAGCGTTAAATCTTACGCTTAAGCGGACTGGTTTTGATTAAATCTCCCTCTCTCGACTTTTCAGTTCATTTTTTCTCCAAGTTTCATTCTCTCTCCTAGGGCACCTTGGCGATTCAGTCCATTGCTCCTCCTGGGTGTCATTTGTGGTGACTTCAGTGTTTTTGCACACCTAAGGGATGTCTCTCCTTGATTTTTCCTTTGTTTTTCTGTTTCTTTTTTAAGTTTTCTGTCACTTTTGGTTTCCTAGTTTTCGTTATGATTAGGTTTGTTTAATAGTGTGTCTTTTGGTCTATTTTAAGTGAGTCTTTAGCACTCTGAGATGAGTTAAGGTCTTCTATTGTTGCATGCTTCACTAATTTTTATTGAGTCCATTTGTGCCTTTTGGGATTTGGCTGCCTTGCTAATTTTGATTCATCTTTGTTGCATTTTGTATTCTTGGGCTTACTATGCATTGACAATTTTGCTTAATAGCTTTATTTGCCTACCTCATATTGATATATGTGACTGTGCTACTAATGTTTTTGTTCTCCTCTTTTGGTTTATTTTGTCTTGGGTTGGGGGCTGTGTGTTTGTTTTTTTGTAGTCATGTCCACTTTCAAGAGAAGAAGTCTACTGCACCTCGCCCCACATTTAACTCTGACATGTTTCCCTCGGCTGAGAAAGCCAAGTTGTTTCGAGAGTCTTACCCTTCCCGCACCATTCATCTCGAACGCAATGTTCAACCCAATACCTTTGAGTCTATCCCTATTCGTCCTCTTTTTGATCCCTTGGGTAGAGATAATGTCCTTTCTTTCTCAGGATGTCAAAACCTCAGCTGGGTCCGTGAATTTTATTGTAACATGGACGGTCTTTATGATATTGGGCCATCCTTCAAGACTTGGGTCAGGTCCAAGTCAATCACTGTTACCATTGATCTAATCACGAATCACTATTAGGATTTTCAAGTCAATCACTGATCTTATTTACGAGTTGTTAGGGATTAGTCAAGTCTTCCCATATTCTACCATTTTCATGTGCGTCCAACCTGTGATTTCAATGAGGTTACCAATGCTTTGTGTGGTATCCCTCGTCCTTGGCCCTCCGGTTCCTTAAGCAAACAAAATGAGCTTCTCTTTCAGTTTCGGTTGCTCAACCTCATTGTGTGTGCCAATATTATTGTTACCACTCATAGTTCCGAAATCAACCAAGACCAAGGGTTTGTCCTCCAGTGTCTTGCTCAACATCGGTCTATTGATCTTGCCACTCTGATCATCCAAAAGATGGTTGTCGCTTATGAGCGCAACAACCTTGGTTTACCCTACGGGTGCCTCATAAACAAGCTTCTCGCCAAGTTTGAGGTCCTTTCATTTGATGAGGATGAATTTGCTTCCCCTACCAGGCCTTTTACCAAAAAGATTGTCTCTCAAAGTCAGTCTCACATTTGGGGGGTTTCTACTGGGGTAGGTTGGTCTGGTACAGTTACAGGTGATGCTGTTGCTATGGCAGAAGAAGCTGAGTTCGATACAGTTGATGCCGGTGGTGCTATTGGTGAGGGGGAGCAGCCCCCTCCGGTTCATACGATTCGTGGCCAGCTTCAGTCTTTTGAGCAGTCTGTTACTTCATGGTTTGACCGACTCGAGGGGCGGATGAATATTTTTGAGGCTCGGCTCACTGATCTCGAGACTGCTACTGATGGGTTCATTGCCTTTGAGGCTTCTACACGGCGCATTGAGGAGTCTGTGGCCTCGTCTTCTTCTCAATTGGCTCAGATCCTGACTCTGCTTTGGATGCAGTCCCAACCTCTCGCTCCATGATCTTTGATGTCCAGTCCTGATGTCCAGTTCTGTGTTTCTTGATTTTTGATCCCTCCCGGACAAAAATGGGGAGTGGTTACATATTTACTTGGTACAGTTGGATAGATATTTGGTATATGGTTTGCTTATATACTTGGAGTTGGATAGATGGGTTTATGGTTTGCTTATATATTTGGAGTTGGATAGATGGGTATATGGTATTTTTTTTGATGGATGGATAGTATGTTTCTTAGTTATTTTATATTTTGTTATTTAATACAGTTCCACAGATTTTGGTTGGTTTGTGTGGTTCTTTTTTTTCCTCAGGTGGATTGTTCAAAGGCGTTGATCTCAGATGTGCATAGTTTTTGGGATTAGTTTTTGTTTGTTTTTTTTTTGTTTGGTGATTTTGTTAGGAAAATTGTTTTAGAGTGGTTTTGTCCGGGATTTGACGAAGGGGGAGATTGTTAGGACCATTTGTTGTCAAATTTCATGGAAAAAACTAAGGTTGTAATAAGATTGTAATTTTCTAGTTTTCTAGTTTTTGGTTTCCCGCTCGAGCGGGGAAAGTGATGCTCGAGCGAGGTTTGCACTCTTACAACATCTGTTACGCCTACAAAAATACTGGGTGATGTGATTGTACGCTTGGGCGTGAGATCTTCCGCTCGAGTGTGAACCCTGTATGAAACACGCAAAATGGAGTCTCCGCTCAAGCGGGCATTCTCACACTCGAGCGGACTACGCGATCTCAGTTGCTATATATTCGTGGGTTGGTTCTATACTAGGGTTACTTTTCCTAGATCTTGTTTAAGAGTCTTAGGGTTTGTTTGAGGTTTTCTTCTGAAAGTCTTGTTGAGTTTTCCTTGATGATTTGAGTGAGTTCTAAACTTATGATCTAAGATACATACATCAAGGAGTTTGTTACTTCATATTCAAGAGTGTTCTTCTTTGGTGGATTTCGAAGATTCAAATGTGGAGTTTCAAAGGAGTTTGATTCTGTATGTAGCCGTTGATTTGACAAGTGAAGTTGTGGATTCAACTTCAGATAAATCAATTCTGAGACGAAGGCTTGGTGAAAGAGTTACAGAAGGTTTGAAGACAAATTGGATGAGTTGGATAATTTGTTTGTTAGCTTTGTAATATTTCTTTCTTCAGTAGTGGATTGATTAGTGGCATTTCGCCTGTGATTTTTTATTACAATTGAAGGTTCTTCAATTGTGATTTTTTCACGTAAAAATCGTTTGTGTCGATTTATTGTTTATTTCGAAAACAACAATCTAAATCACTTTCGTAAGTGCTTGATGATTTAGATTGTGTGTTTTGAATAATTGAGAATTGAAATATTTTAATCTTAATTTAATCACGAATCACTTAAAATTTTCACAATTAATCTCCAAAACTTTTATATATTGTCGTGATAATATATAATATTTTAAAATAACTTAACATGTATTCTAAGAATGTAAATTAATAAAATTTAAAGAGTGAATAATTTCTGACAAATAATAGGGAAGTTAGAATGAATAAAGGGACTTGGTCAGTCATGTCATGTGGAATAATGACCATGCTCCCCATACTAGCTGGATCACTCCACAGAAGCATGCATGGAAAGTAATGATATGAAACCCACAAATTTTTTTCCTTTTTTTTTTTTTTCAAAGCAAAAGGTGACAAAGTTTCACTTCTGCTAAATGTAAAAAGGCCTACTGGGCAGCAGTGGGCGGCCCAAGCTAATATGAAAGATGAGGGATTCTATTTACACTGAAAAAATAATTAAGTATGTTTAATTAAAATTTTAATTTTTATTATATTTTAATATTAATCTATTAATAAGAATAATATATATTAAATTTTAAAATAAAATATTTTTTTTATAGTACATCATAATCACATATATGTATTCTTCTTCTTTTTCCTCACTACAAAACTCCAAATCACTCTATCAAAACTCACCATTATTATCAGCATAATTGTTTCTTATCCTTGAGAATAGAAGAAAATTTAAATAGTATCAAACAACAGATGAGTACAAGGCCAACATTGGGCATAAGTTGGCGAAGCCGTCACTTTGAGCCTCGAAAAATTGACTAAAAAACAGGCTTTTAAATTTTGTTAATTATTATATTAGCCTATAACAAAAATATCTCATTGGAATTTAAAGGATCTAAACAAACTTCTGTTATGATTTAAAATTAACAGATGATTGCTATGATTGATTATTTAAAACTAATAGATTTTTATTGGAAGAAATCAAAAACTTATTGATGTGGTAAATTATTCGAAATTATTGAATGATTATTTTCTAAATGTATGAATTATGTATAGAATATGATTGACTAGACTACTTACAATTATTCTTTTCAACTTAAAGTTAAATAAATCTTACCTTTGCTCAATTATGTCAAATGAAAGATTAAAAAAAAATTATTCATTAAAAATGATTTAGCTTGTAAGTTAGATTATGCGAACGAGATTAGTAGTCTTACAACTAAAAATGCCAAAAAAAATATGTTATTTTGTTACGGGTTGTTTACTTTTTATTTGATATTTTAGTTTAGATTATTTATTCATTTTTCGTATTGTAAACTTTAATGTATATTTAAGTAATTTTTAATGGATATATATATTGGAAGTAATTTTTTTTACAAGTATAGTCAAATATCAAAAAAGAAAAAATTACACACATAATTATTATTTTTTAAAATATGTATAAAAGGTCCCGTGTTGAAAATTCGCTTTGGATCTCCAACAAGTCAGAGTCGGCCCTATATGAGAATAATAATGAAAACTGCTTTTTGAAACAACCTATCAAAGAGGAGGCAAGTATTTAGATAAATAGTAGGCTTTTTTTGGTGAAAAGCCCCTTCCATTGAGATTTTTTTGTGTGAAACTCACGTAATAAAATACTAGTTTCAAAAGTCCCTCAAACAAAAAAATATGATAAAAAGACTGAAATACCCTTTCACATAAATGGACAAATATCAAACGATGGAACTGTTTGTCTCCCTTACTCTGTTCCATCGCTTGAACTCGTTGCTCTGAAAACAAATAACAGAAGTACACAATAACAGAATAAAATTTTACTATCATTGTATTCACAAAAAAAAAAAAGAAAAGAAGAACTGATAACACCAGAGTAAAATTTTACTCTCATTTTATTAAACAAAATCAGAGCATATACTAGAGTAAAATTTTACTCTCATTCTGTCAAACAAAATCAGAGCACATACTAGAATAAAATTTTACTCTCATTTCATCAAACAAAATCAGATCATACACAATAAAAATAAATCAAAATAAAAAACAAAAGCAAAAAAAACTAATCAATAAATCAACATACATGATTGAACTTGAACAATAATCAAACACGTGATTGAAACAAAACTCTAAAACTCCATCAACACTAACAAATCTCAATAAAACTCTCTAAATCTGATACAGATTTGTACATATTTGAAACATAATCTCTTGTTTAATTGAGAGTGTTGATCGTTGATGATGAGACCGTGTGTTGTTGACCAAGGGCAAGATCTTCAGATTTTGAGATCGTCTTCATGGATTTCGTAAATCATCTTTACTGATTTCATAGATCCTCCGGACTGAGCTCATGTATACAAGATCCTCTTTATTGAGCTCATGTATACAAGTTTCGTGTATACATGAGCTCAAGAACTGTGTATATAGAAGGGCAATATGGTAAAAAAAAAAATACAAATTATAGAATGTCCTTATTGAGCCATGCGTCTCCTACTCAAGGGTTTTTTAAAGGAAAATTCATTGAGTTATACTTTACCCTAAAAAAAGGCCCAAAAACGGGAGTTTCACCAAAAATCCCTAAATATTAAACTACAATTCTTGATTTTTGTGTTTTGTTTTTACAGAAAAACGAATAATCAATCTGTTTAACATCATTGCTGTTTGGATCTGAAAGTTTAAACCAAACGGTATTATTCAGCATTGTACAAATCCGAATATGATAATTTTGTTCTTATTTGAGTGTAATTTGAAGAATAAATTAAGAAAATTATAAGGTATACTGAGAGTAACCAAAAAAAAATTAAATAATTATATACTAAAAAATTAAAAACACTTAATAGTTTTTAATTATAAATAGAATCCTGATGATCACGCACTTTCTCGGGCATACTTAACATGATGGACGACCCATTAACTGCTTGGCGTGAACTCTCTTTCAAAACTGTCGATTGTGCTAACGGCTTTTATGGATTGGCTGTTGGAAAATGATTTTTGAAACTTCTGAAAAAATCTTATTTTTTGCTAATTTTGAGTATTAATTAAGGTCAGACTCAAGTGTTATTTTTAACGGTTTTCATTGGATTCATGTTTAATGTTTCGTAATGAATAAAACCATGTATTTGGTTGCTCAAAACCATTTCCGGATGAATGAGAATTCAACGCGCGTTTTCGGGTTCGTGGAACGAGCTTTAGGTGGGTTTCCTGCATATTTGTGAAATGTGCTTGTCACACATTGGAAAAGCTTAAGAATTCATTTGGGTTTATATACCTGAACTTGGGATACTTAGGATGAGCCCCGAGGAGTACCCAAATTTGTGAAAGGGTGAGATTATGGGTGTAGTGGACTAGACCCATTGGACCCAAAACAATAACCACATGGGCGGGCTCGGGCTGGGCATGGGTGTGTGGTGTAAGGTTGGATTGGGCTTGTCCGGCCCAATACTTATCTTTTTGGGCCAAAAGCATTTGTAATTTATTTATTTATTTTTTATTTTGGTTTCAAAATTCAAAATAAAATTGGTCCAATTTTTTTTTCCCCCTTTTATCCAAACAGTTCCTAACTCACCCGAACAGGTTTGAACCTGTTGAATCCTTCCCGGACAGATCTGTAACTGTCCAAACAGTTTAAACAGATTTTCTATTTGTTGAAATCTATTCGAACAGTTGCCTATCTGTTGGCACTTGTTCGAAACAGCCACCTTTCTGCCTATATAAAGCATGCTTCCAGCAATTCATTTCATTCAATTTTTCCATTAGAATTTTGTCATTCTTCTTTTGTTCTTCCTGTACTCTTGCATCTGTTTCTGCATTTATTTTTTAGAAAGAAAAAGAGAGAGTTACAATAAAGTTTTGGTTCCCCAGACTTAATTTTATAGTGCTGTAAAATCAAGTGTTAGTCGTTGCATCTTGAGAAGTAGATGCTGGTTAAAACTCGAAGCACCGGAGCGAGGGCGAAATCTACTTTAAGGAGATTGTGTCCAACACAAGCATCAACATTAATTTATGTATGCGTTTAATTCAAAAAATAATTTATATAATTATTTTTTGAATTATTTTATTTCATTGTTTATTTAATTTAATACATTTAATTTACACACACACACCACTGTGGGTATAACTATCTTAAAGTAGATTTCTATTTTTAATTTATATGTGTAAGATAAACAAATATTTTGTTTTGGAAAATTAAATAGTAGTTATATGCTGTTTAATTTCTTAAATAGTAGTAATATACTGTTTAATGATTACTTTGATAACATACTAGTAATATATTGTTTATTATTAAAATTTTGTTACAAAATATTATTATATATATTTTGTGTATAAATTCATTTTTTGTATAAATTTGTGATTAGTACATTTTTTATTTCATCAGAAATATGATAACTAATAGTACTGAGAATATTATAACACCGACCCCCACACCAGTTGTGCCAGTGATGAATCCGGCAGTACTGGTAAATCATGGGGGAGAAGTCAGAAAAATTCAATAGAAATGATTTTAAAAGATGGTAACAAAAAATAATGTTTTATCTTACCACATTGAATTTGGCTCGCTTCACCCATGAAAAAGCTCTGGCACTGAACGAGGGAGAAATTGACCAGCAAGTGGTTGTCGAAGTCGATGCATGGAAACATGGTGATTTTCTGTGTCAGAATTATATCTTCAATGGGTTGGACAATACACTGTACAATGTGTATAGTGTCAAAAGCACTTCTAAAGAACTGTGAGAATCTCTAGATTATAAGTATAAGACAGAGGACGCCGGTACAAAGAAATTTGTTGTCGGCCATTTTTGGATTTTAAAATGATAGATTCCAAGATGGTTATTAGCCAGGTTCAAGATCTCTAATTAATTCTCCATGACATACATGCGGAAGTGATGGTTCTTAGTGAATCTTTCCAAGTTGCGGCAATCATTGAAAAATTGCCACCATCTTGAAAAGAATTCACGAATTATCTAAAGCATAAGCGCAAGGAGATGAAATTCGAGGATGTCACGCCCCACTTTTTATTACTCGAAGTCATTACCAAATTCATTAACTTAATTCAATTTCAAGGATAACATGCGGAAATAAACTCATACATTCAATCCGTAGAAATGATTAACAATACTCTCATTCGTATGCAAAGTAAAGATTACATGAACATACTTAATAAATTGCCCTTGGGCTTACATCACTTAAGGTACAAGAAGAAGGGTGTAACCCTTTTACAACAATGGCATTCCGCCAACATAACTGAGGCCCCGTGGCCAGTAAATAAGTAGATCCAAAATCTTGCAGCTCAATCTGCTTAATACCTGAAAAAGATTCAACAACGTGGGATGAACATATAGTCCAGTAGGGAACTCAACATGATCCTCAACAATAACAACTTACAGATAGCTATGATCATGAACACTCATTCTCATACTAGAATAGTAAAGTGACAGTTTATACAAAATATATATATGTAAGAACTTTTCTCGAAAACAACCGTTTCATTCAACGCTACAAGTGGTTTGTCTTTCCTTTTTCCTTTCATTAACCCCCATTCCCAATCTTTCTTAACATTAACAAATACTTAGGAAGTAATCACACTAAGCCCGATACTCTCTTCCATTTCCTATACATACTCAGATGTACCTTTTCAAACATGTTTATCTTTAAAACATTCGTTCTCCTCCACACTTTCCAAAAGACAAAAATGACATTTTGGTTCGTTTCCATTACTACTAAAACTATACATGCATATCTTTGTAAAAAAAAAATATAAATTTACAACCCAACAACATGTATACAATCAACCAATGGAGTAACTCGGTCCTCCGAACTGTAACCAATCAAATCCATGATATTTTTAGTTACAATGAAACAACAATAATCCCATTTTGCTCTACTAGCTATGTGCATAGTAAGCCAACAATACACCCCACTCAATAACATAACAACAAGCCAGTTTACCAGGCGCTAGCTAGAGGGGTATGGTACCTTCGATGATTAGCGTAGACAGTTCTCCAGGCGCTAGCTGGAAGGTAACGGTACCTTTGATTCTAAGCGCGGTCAGTTCTCCAGGCGATCACAGCACATCAAGGCATAACCAACATGTACAATGCATATACATAAACTATCAAGACACCAGCAATGTGTTAAAGCATAAGAACACATGACCATCTCCTTCCGAGCAAATATACACATATATAATGTATCTAGCACTTCATCACATACAATGTTCAATTAATCAATGGTAAAATGCATACCCGACAATTCCACACAACCGTGTCATCCTCCACCGATGACCAAGGACAAAACCTCTAGATGCATATAGTTAGTACATCTATTAAAAGACTCAAATATCATGAATCACAAACCCAACAACAATATTAACATGATAGTTAAAGATACAACTTCTACATGTGTGTTCAACACTCAAGATACCA
>NW_021025318.1:111473-175777 GCF_004153795.1 Camellia sinensis | reverse complement strand
TTTGGAAATTTAGGAAACCCTGACTCGTTTGCCTAAGGCCACGTGTCCGTCATCACCAAAGTTGCCTCGGCTCGGGAACTTGGGTACGATTGGGGAAGGTCACTTCGTGAGCACCCCCGCTGGGAGTACAATCATTTTCTACATCAATTTTGGTTGGAGATTACGCACAATCATCCTGATTTGGTCCTTATCAGTGGGCCTCAAAGTCATCATCGACGCCTTTGCCCTCCACCGAGTTACAAAATCTGAGAAAGTTTCCTTGGGCTCCTGCCTTGTCGTTTCGAGATCACGAGTTGTAATCTCGATCTAGGTGTTGTACGAGTATTGTGCGACAAAGGCCTCGGCCATTTCATCCCAACTTCTCTTTACCTCATCTTCTAACTTCGCGTACCAGATAGCGGCCACACCCGACAGGGTTCGGCCGAACAACGAAAGCTTTTGTGGTCGGGTTAGGCCCATTGGCCGCAGTATATCTGAGAATAACCGGAGGTGGACCGTGGGATCTCCGGATCCGTCGAAACGATCAATCTGCGGCATCTTGAACCTATCTGGCAATGTTACGGCCACATCGGTATATCCGTCCTCGATATCCGAAATAACCTTTACCCCTTGTGATTTCTTGAAAAGCTTCTCAAGCTTGCTCAGTTTCAGAGCTGTATGGTCTATTTCGAACTCGAAGGGAGAGGCCGGGTGGTTGGGTGTATGGGTCTTGGACAGTTGAGGCGGAAGCGGGGGTGGAGCTGGCCCCATTGGAAGGTCCGTGTCCTCTTGGATGTTTTGGACATTGGGTAAGGTGTTCTGGGTGTTTGGCAGAGCATTTTGGACAGTAGGTGCCTGCTCGAGTAATGGGGCCCCTGGCGGAGGAGGAACTTGAAGTGAAGCAGATGCCGCATTCTGCTGTTGCAGTCTAGTGATTAGCTCGGCCTGCTGGGCCATGATCGCGGCCTGCTGTTTGGAGAACTCCGCTTGACGGGCGGCATCCTCCTGCATTTGTTTCATGCTCTCTTGGAGCTGGCGCATCATATCCTCCATTTCGACTATACTCTGTTGATCCTGCTGACTGACAGGTATGTATATTTCTATGGCAGAAACTAAAACCTCAGCCTGACTGTTCACTGCTTGGGTAGACCACTGTTCTGGTAACCTTTGCTCAGACACACTGCGTTTCCTTGGCCTTCTTCTGACAACTGGGGATAGAGAATGAAACACTGGCTGTCCGTCAACCAGATCCTCGGATCGATTGAGCCGACGACCTCTTGTCCAAAGTGCTTGGGGAATATCTACTGGGTTGTAAGATTTTGTGCTAGAACTACCCCCTAGTAAAAAGATAAATAAAGCAATAAGGAAATAAATAAACAGATAAACGGACAGCATAACAGCTTAAAGTAAATGCATGACACACAGCCGGGCATAACAACACACGGTCGACAAGCTGAATACACACTGTCCTCCAACACTAATTATTATCCCTAAATCACTGTCCCCAAAACTGAATCTCTGATACCCGCAGATAACTGATTCCCAAATACTGATTGATGCCCGCAGGCCTGATGCCCAAAACTCATAAACTGATACATGCATTTCTCTGTAGAGACGCACTCTAAAAGCACATAACAGATAAGTGAGAGCCAAAACACCCCTATGTTGGGGTAGGGTTTCCCTGTCCTATTTTGTCAGGAGCTAGGGTTTCACTATGCACGCAGCAGTTTCAAACAACTTATAAACGGGTAAGCAACCTGTCCTAGTTTGGAATGGTCACCATGGATTCCGAATATGCACTAGGTCAAAATGGCAAACAGGGGTGCCCCGGTAAAAACGGGGTTGTGTTCCACATACTAGCAGAGCCCACAACCGGTCAGCCTTATGGTCATGTCTTGACAAAGACAAGGCCTCCGGCAAAACCGTTCAGGATTAGCAGATGGCAAACACGGTGTCCTAGGCGCACCAATGCACATTGCAATGCAAAAGAAACACATAAGTTGTAGCAAAAACAAGATATCATGAGTTCGAGTCAAGTTCTCTAAAATCCCAGCGGATGTTCGCCAGAAATGTAGACGTCCCCCGACGCCGCGGGAGGAGGAACCAGTCCCCCCCGATCGTTCGATATTGGCTCACTCAGTTCAGACTCTCAAATTGTTCACGGTTTCTAAGTCTGAACCAAAGAGTCCAAATCCAGCAAAAATCGTTTTGAGGAAACAGATTTGAAAAGAAGTGCCAAACATGAACTGCTTTTGCCAATACAGGAGTCGCCACCTAATTATTTATTTTTTGGAGAAATTTAGAAAACCCTGACTCGGGTTTGCCTAAGGCCATGTGTCCGCATCACCCCAAAGTTTCCTCGGCTTGGGAACTTGGGTACGATTGGGGAAGGTCACTTCGTGAGCACCCCCGCTCGCCCGATCAAAGATCGGCCTCTACTAACCATGATATCTATTTTTGCAAATATTGTGAGTTCTTATTCCGGTTATTAGCCTAGGTTACTATGTGATGCACACAGCATACAAGTATAGACTGGATCGCCTGAATTGGAACAAAACAATTTTATGTTTGCTTTTGAAAGATGGTTTGTTACTCGCAAGTAGGCTTAAAATGCAGGTTTTGCCACTCTCGGGTGGGCTTTAGAAAAGAAGGTTTTGCCACTATCTAGTGGGTTAAAACTCATAGTTGATGATTTGTTCCAATCCAAGTAACCCAACCTTCACCCACAGGCATTCAGGCAGTCATATCACATAAGCAAATAGCCTCATGGTAAGCATGCTATCATGGCAGTCACTCACACACATGCAAGGATGCTAAAGCATAAAACTCACCGAGTACTCCAAGCCAAAACAGAAGCTAATTAGAAATCCATGCATGATCCTAAATATGCTGAAATGCCTAATGCAACACATGCAAGAATGCAACTATAGCAGGCTCGGCTATTCTAAACATGGCATATGAAATGCTACAGCTAACATGTATTCAACTTGGAATTGAAAATACAATGCAGTTAGTATGATACGCCGAGCCTGGTGCATGCAAAACAGATGAATGAATGCAAACATGCTATCATACTGTATGTTAATTGAAATATACCCTAATCTAACCATCATAAGCTGGTAAATAAAAGGGAGAAAGACGTGGGGTTGGAAGACATACATCAAACTCACGCACATTTATTACAGTTTTGCCCTCGCGCAGAGGGTCCGAAAGAATAATATACAGTCCCAAATGAATAAATAATACAGTCCCAATAGATACAAAAATCCTAATTAATTTACAAATTAATCTAGGAAAGCTATAAACTGGCATGCAAGCCAGGGACTGCCTTGACTCTTCTCCAGATGATGAATGATGCATGTCCAGGTCGCCTTTGCGCGGAAATCCACTGTGATGCCCCAATTAGCCTCTGTTTTGCAATTATTCTTGGAAAGCACGCCAAGCTTCGAAAGGTTGCTAATTCTTGATTTGCTGCAACAGAGAGCAGGAAAGGGGCATAGCAATGTATTTTTACGAATGTATGCAAGCCTCGATCCTCGTGCCACCAATCACGCATCTCGATGCATGATGGTCGAGGAATCGATTTGCACGACTTAATATAAAATGAATGCACATATGAACACAACAAAACCTAAACTCCATCATGGGTGATCCGGAGTGTCGGTGACTGGGAATTGAGACACGTTCCGTCACTTGAAGTACGAAACGTCCCTCGTTTCCCGTGCTCGGGCTAACTCCTATCCCAAGCACAATGCAATATGCATGGCATGCATGAATGCAACTAATATACAACCTAGCATGCACAATGCTATGAAACGGTATACACGATGCACGAGGTAACATGGCATACATAATGCACTAACATACAACCTAGCATACGCAATGTTATGAAATGAAATGGCACACACAATGCATAATGGGCTTACACCAACATGAGTGGACCTCAACCACACTCATATAAGAGGCCATGAGATGAAAATGAGACACTCGAGATGCGTACACGCATGCACGCAAATCGAGGACTGACCCTGAGGCACCAAATGCCACTCTAACAAGACATGGCAAGGCATGAAATATGATATGCAAACATGCAAATTTCAGAAGCGAAATATGATGCAAACAGCCCCGAATCATGGAAACATGGCACCCGATGCATGAAATGGTACCCGAAATGCAAAACTAGGCACACGCAATGGCCTACAACTATACAAAGCATGCACTATTTGAACATGAAGTGTGAATACAGATTCAAGGAAGTCCCAAAATAAGCATATTTACAGTTTTAAGCAAGGCCAAACAATGAACAAAAATGGGGCTAAGCTAGCATGCGAAAATGGCCCTAAATGAGAGATAAAGAAGCAAGTCACAGCTTCTGACCCCAAACAAGAGAGGGACCTTCAACAATGTTGAAGAGGGACCCAAAACATGGCATTTTACAGTTTATGATCAGACCCAAAACAGTTTGCAAGCATGCTCAAAATACTATGCAAAACAAGGCCAAAAAGAGAGCTATAACACAAAGTACAAAAAAGGATGCCTCAAACAGTAAAAGACCCTTAATGAAACATGAAGAGGGGGTCAAAATAAGGCCATTTGTAGTTCGGACCAGAGCCCAAAAACAGAAGCATAAGAGGCTAACAAATCATGCAAAAATGGAGCCAAAAGAGAGATATAAAGGCAAGTGGCAAATGGAAGCCTCAAACAGTGATGAGCCCTTCAACAATGTTGAATAAAGGCTCAAAATAAGCCACTTTCCAGTTTATGACAGAGTTCAAAACAGTTTATACATAGGCCAAAAATACTACACAAGAAAATGGCATACAAGGGATGTAATGAAGCAAGTGCAACAAGGAGGCCTCAAACAGGGAGAGGCCCTTGAACAAACATGAAAAATACCTCAAAATAATGCTAGCTCCAGTTAGGGTCGGAGCCAAAAACAGCAAGCAAGTAGAGCTAATGTATTGAACAAAATAAAGCACAAAAAAAGAGAATAGGGACTCACCCTTGAAGACCAATCCTTGACAGCCTCTTGGCTTGAGTTTGGTGGCTCCTTAGCTCTAGAAAACAGCTTCAAGTGGTTGCAATGGAGGTTGGAGGTATGGTGCTATGGGTTGGTGAAGAAATGGGTGTAGGACTTGAGAGGTTTGAAGCTTGGAAGTGTAGAGGGAGAGAGATATAATATGGGAGCTCAAAGGTGATTTTTTCTAACCCTTATTACAGAGCTGGGAGGCTGGTTTTATAGGCAAAAGAGGGGGAGAAAAGGGGGGAAAAATGGAGGGAAATGAAGACAAGTTTCCTCCAAAAGTTGGCCCCCCCGGATACAGAATTTGGGAGGAAAATGAGGGTGTATCTGCACTGTACTTGATGCAACGATTCTGGCCGGCCAGTTATCTAGGGTTTATGTGGCCGGCCGGCTACCTCCCATGGCCGGTCGGCTAGGGGTCAAAAGGGTCAAGAAGCATTAGTGGCCGGCCACCCCAAAAAGAGAGCCTCTGATATGTGCACAACACAACCATGTGGTTAAAAACTAGAGACAATGAACCAGGAGAGAGAACAACCCAATTTTCAAAGGGGTTCAAAAGGTTCAAAAGCAATTACTAGCCGGCTACCAAATATTGATGGCCTCCCAGATGTGTACATCACAAATATGGGTTTAGGGTGCAAGAAAATGGCCCAAGGGTGGTCAACATTGGTTTTGAAGTGAGGAAAAACGGGCGACGGAGGGCGATGGAGGAATAAAACTGGTTGTCTGAACAATTGTTGGCCTCCCACCCTTCTACGACCTTCTTACCAATGAAACAGAGGTCCCTGCCAAAAACGAACCAAAACGGATGCAAAATGAAGGTTCAGGGGCCGAAACGCGCAGCCCGAGACCCCGAAAACTGACTGTTAGGCACCGGAAGTGGTGTTCGACCACGAAGTCGGTTTCTCGGACCACAGTGTCCCTCAAAAAGGAGGATATAAGGCGTATGCTAAGAACCGGGGCAAACGGAGATGGTTAAGCGGTCCCGAACCGAGGCACATGGCCAACGGCTCCGAAAAACCGAAAACCGGACTCCAAACGGGCAAAACGGCCTACGACCACGAAACGTAGCCTACGGCCACTGAGAGATGATCTACGAGGCCTCTCCCTCCCTTCGGGAAGAGAAAACAGAAAAAACAGAGCCTGGTTCGCAAACCGAGGCAAAGCACAAAAGAGTCCGGAAGTCCGGAGGCAAGGCTCGCAGCTGAGACTCTGAAACTTCTGAACGAGCATAATATGCAATATCACCGAGCGCTCAACTGGTGACGTCTGAGTCTCAAGGTCGGTCAAAAATGGGATGTCTACAGTGGGTTGTGTAATAGCTCCACCAAATCAAGTTCTCTCTCTCTCATTTGGTGTTTATTAGGGAGATAAAATGATGAGTAAAAGTTTCATATAATTACCATTTAATATTAAACTTAATTCATCCAAAATTAATAAATTATTTCTAATTAAATTAAATTAATCCTTATCACAATAAAATCTCAATTACACTAAATTAAATTATACTAATGTGTATTAAGCTCTAATTCCTATTCAATTTTTTAATTCCAACCTATTAAAATTAGCGAATCAAACGGAATCAATTTTTAATTAACTTCCCTTATAATTCTAAAAATTTCAATTAAAATATCCTTATACTCAATTTTGATTTTTGAACCCATTTAAGTCGTCAATTTCAGTTTCAAAGCCGATCTCACAAAAGACAGTTTCTCAATTTAAATAGATGTTTACAAAGAAACAAATTAGATAATTCACAATTAATCACTTGGCACATGTCATAATTAAAATTCAATACATAATTAATCACTTATAATTACGATTAACATTTTGGGGTCATTACACGAGAAAAAATTGTTTCCATTGAAGCACACCTTTTTGTTCTCTCTCTCTCTCTCAAATGAGTTCTCTATATTCTGTGTTTCTCTCTCTATATTTGTGTCAATGGTGGCTGCTGTTGGGAAAGGGTACTTGGAGAGGCGGAAAAGGTCAGCTTGCCGTTGTGAGGGGTAGGGGAGGTGTGGTCGTTGGCAAGTGAGTAGAGAGAGAGAAGAGAAAGAAGGGTTTTTGAATTTGAGATTTTTTTTTTCCCTTCACCAATCCCACCAAAACGACATCGTTTTGATAAGAAAAGATCTCAACTCTTCACTTCTTAAGTGGGGCAGGTGTCGTGCCCACCCCATTTTACTTCACAAATCAATTCACAAGTTTTACTCTAGAGGATTCCCACGCATCCAAATTAGCTTTCTTTCTCCTTTTAAAACTAGAAGTTGGTTTTGTAAAGTTGTTTTTCATTTTCTTTTTTGAAAGAAGAGTTTTTTTTAATGTTTGGGTTAGAAAACTTTGTTTTTTAGATGGTAGGTTAGAGAACTGATCTAAGGGGAAATTTCCAAACGTACCACATGGAATTCTAACTCACAATCTTTATTATAAAAGTTGGAGAATATACCATTGTGACACAAGAACATTAAGTGGTTTAGAGCACCTTTAATAGTGTATTAAAACATCTGTTAGATTAAAAACTGACCCCGTTTTTAAATTTAAAAAAAAATGACAAAAAAATAAATAAATCAAAAGCCATCTCCAATTGTGCCATTTTTCTTGCCAAAAAACAGTATCATTTGAGAGACTTGAGAGTCGATACTATTGACTAGACTTATTTATTTATAGATATTTAAGTCCATCACATAAGACTAGTCATAATTTACCCTTATCATTTTTGTATCTACCACGATAAGGAATTAGGGCGACTGTTGTGCGGAGGGCAAAATAATCACTGTTGTGAAACCCCGAGAGGCTAATTTTGAGACCCATTTAGATTATCATCGTTCATTTTTTAAGATATATCGAGTAAAAAATACCTGTAAAAAAATCAAGTTTCGCATATCGATAGGCCTATCATCAAATTACATTTGTTTTTTAAAAAAATAATGACAAATATGATTTGAATTACAAAATTGAATACAAATGCACTTCGTGAAAGAATTATCATATCTGATTAACCCTTTTTTTTTTTTTACAAGTATGTTAAATTTAATGTATCCTAAAAAATGAACAATTTTAATAAGCAAAATAAGTTTCAAAATAAACCCCACAAACCGCACAATAGTCGCACAACAGCCCCCTTTAGTCTTGAGAGGGAGGACAAACATTTTGGTCCTAGTTTGGGACTTTCTGACTAGTTGGATGCAGACCATGTATGAGTATGACACCACCAGGGCTAATAGTAGATAACTATAACACAAAGTACTATATAGAATTAGATTCGAAACCCTTTTTGTAATCTTTTTAGAGTTCAAGATTCCCATGAAACAAAATTTCATCATGCAAACAATGACCTATTTTCAACATCGTACGTATCTCTTCTCTTTTCATGTTTTTACCACTATTACTATTATTATTATTATTTTGAATAAATTACATATGTAGTTTGATTCAAAATTTTCTTTCATTCATGTTATTTGAATTGAATAATTTAATCCTTATACTTTTAAGTCTAGTTTCAATCTGGTATTTCTGTTCAAATTGAATGTTAAAATTGACGCTTTTTTAATACGTGTCAATTTCTTGAGATTTTTGGACACTTGTCAATTTTCTAAGATGTACATATAGAAAAAAAAAAAAAATTAACAAAAATTTTAACTAAAGTATCAAATTAAAACTAGACTTAAAATATATATGGTCATATTATTTGAATAAAAATAATAGAAATTAAAATAAAATTTGAGTCAAATTGTAAGAGCGAAAGGAATAATTTGTTTTTCTTTTTTTGGATAAATTATGTAAATGGTCCCTGTAGTTTACACAATGTGTCAATTTGGTCCCTAATGTTTCAATTTGTTCGATTTTGCCCCTTAATTTAACAAATTGTGTCATTTTAGTCTAATAAATAACAATTGTTAAGTTTGGTGGACGGAAAATCTACACAATATGTCAATTTGGTCATTATAGTTTACACAGTATGTCAATTTGGTCTCTATTGTTTTAATGTGTTCGATTTTGACAGGGACCTAATTGACACATAGTTTGACTTTCCATCCACTAAACTTAACAACCGTTATTTATTGGACTAAAATGACACAATCCGTTAAATTAAGCGACAAAATCGAGCAAATTGAAACAATATGGACCAAATTGACAAATCGTATAAACTATAAGAACTATTTGTATAATTTACCCTTTTTTCCCCCCCTTTCTTGTAATTCGTTTGGCCTATTGAGATTGATCAATTATCATATGAGCTTGATTATTTATAATGCAACCTTATATGTATACTGATATTACAGATTTTATAGCATACACCAAGAAGTTCTCACTTGCATTAATTTTTTTATCAAAAAAAAAAAAACCCAAGCAGAAGAAGATAACAACATTCATTAAATTTTTTACTGCAAATAGGACTAATGAGTGAGCTAAATTGAGGTGAGTACAGTTATTTAAAAATGCCTTCTGAGAGGGTAATTTATTTATAAATTGGACCGAGTTGGGTAATGGGCCGTTATGGGCCACATTGCAAAGGGCTGAGTAAAATGGCCATGGAGTTACTCCGGCCCAAGAAAGGTGTAAAAGTTATTCCGACTCAAAAGAGGTGTAAAAGTTACTCCGGCCCAAGAGAGGTGTAAAGTTACTCCGGTCCGCAAGAGACCTGAAGTTGCTTCGGTCCCAAAGAGCTTACGGTAAGTTTGGTCGTCACTCACAAAGTTATCCCGGTTTGTACCGGAGTATTGGTTATTCCGGTCTAAACATACCGTGGTTAGCATTGAGAAGAGCCGAGGTAAGAGCAGTGAATGGAAGAGCCGAGCTAATGCTATCTCGGTCCAGTCTGCGGCTTAGCATAACCATGCTTACCTCGGTCATGTTAAAGTCCGACCATGGTAGAACCATCTCACTTGGTTTATGCAGTGAGAGGGGAGTTGAAGGATAGGCATTATCTTTCAGGAATATGAATCCTAGGAGGACTCTATATGGAGGAGTAAAAGTCCTACTAGGATTGTGCCACGTGGAACCTATAAAAGCTTGCAACACCACCTATGGAGAGGTAACACACAACTTTGATACACAGAGCTTTTTGTCTTTGTCTATTTTGCTGACATAGGCATTGGAGAGGTATTCGGCACACACCTGCCGGCTAGCTCACGTTTGTGTTTTCAGGGAATAAAGCGATGACGTTCGGAGAGGAGCGCAGACTTGATCAACAGGATTATACGAGAAGGTTTATTTCTTTCCCATACAATTGGTGCCGTCTGTGGGAATTCAGACAAGAACAAGACCTCTTGATCAAGCTTTTCCTCTTTAAAAGCAATGGCGCACAACGAAGATTTGCCGCAGTCCGCCATCGACGGACAAACACCAGAGGGGGGGGCAAGGCGCGAAGGCCTACCTTCTATCCCTCCCATGGCAGACTTAGAGCCACAGTGACAAAATCCTAGGAGGGATACAAGGGGGAGGAGGTGGACTAACAGCCCCCGTCATTCTCGTTCACAAAGTCCTGACAGACGAAGGCGGAGGATTGATCCTCAAGTTCTGGAGGACCGCGTGAAGGAGCAAGATGAATTAATAAGGAAGATGGCGGTGGACATGGAGGCCATGAAGCGCCAGATGAAAGGAAGAGGAATGGCGACAGGAGAGGGGCGCAAAAGCAAGACGCCCCCTCGCCGCTTAGAAGACCGAGGAAGGCATTCCACACCATCACAAGCAGAGAGTAGAAGCCTCAGGACAGGCGATACTCAATCCATAACCTCCAGAACTCGTTTCTCCAGGTCTGAGAGAACGAGATCATTAAGGTCTTACACGGAGGGAAGTACCTATCGACCCCGCGCTCGCACCAGATATCATCTAGACAGACGGAGTTGCCAAGATCGTCCGATTTACGGAACATGTGGGAAGAAAAGGTACGATGAAAGGAGGATATTAAGGCGCGCAACCCTCGTAGGGTGTCTGCCCTTCAACAGTTGGCTCCTTGGACGCATGGAAGCATCGAGGTCGGAATGCCATTGCCACGCCCTGCCTACGAACCAACAGACAAAGCATTAGCAAGGCTGCAGACCTCGTCGTTCGTCCCGGCAATTGAAAACGCGCCCCTACCTTCAGGCTTCCTTCAGCCAAAATTCACCACGTACGAGGGGAAGACGAACCCTTACATTCACCTAAGCCACTTCTGCCAAGTTATGGTAGTATATCGGCAAAACGAGGCTTTGATGTGCATCCTCTTCCCATCAAGCCTTGGTGACCTAGACTTGACTTGGTTCGAAAAACTTCCAGAAGGCAGCATAGCCTCCTAGGCACAATTGGTGGAGGCATTTGTCACGAGGTTCAGAACAAACACCAAAACCCCGGTGGAAATTGACCAGTTACTCTCCATCGACATGGGCGAAAAGGAGACACTAAGATCCTACAATAGTCGCTACTGGGAGACATTCAACCAGATTGGGGACAGCCTCACCAATCTCGCCATTGCATAATACAAAGGAGGCCTTCCAGTTGGAAACAAACTAAGGTACTCGATCACCGTGACACCGCCCCTCACCATGGAGGCCTTGATGGAAGAGTGCATCAGCACATCAGGGTGGAAGAGGATGGCGCCCGTGCCAAAACAAAATCTGGCACGACCGCAGTACCAGATAAAAAGACCACAGCAAAGATCAACGCGGTAGAACGTCCGAACAAAAACGGACGAGGTAGGCGAGACAACGGAGAGGACCAAGATAAAAGATGGTTGAGAGTCCGCACGGCCATAACCACGGTATTCAAGAAACCGATCTACCGGATTCTGAGTGAAATACGCGATGAACCTTTCATCAGATGGCCAGCTAAGCTAGGAGAAGCACAGAAAGACTACGACGAAAGATCGCGATGCACCTTTCACAAAGAAAAGGGGCACCACACTGAAAATTGTATGCCATTAAGACAGCATCTGGAGGAGTTGGTGGCAGCTGGTCACCTGGATAAATACATTGAAGGAGGAACGCAACCAGCTCCCCAGGACCACAATAACCCCAATGGAATACCAATCGATGCCCCACCTCAAGGTGTGATCAATGTGATACATGGAGTATTCGAACCTGAGCGTGTATGCGAGCTCAGAGGGTCGATCAAGAAGGATGAGCACTTAAGGGAAGTACTAAGTGCCCAACCTACCATCAAAAAGGGGAGAACAGAGGCCAAGAACGTCATGTCTTTTTCAGACAAAGACTTGGAAAGAATATATTGCCCTCACAACGATGCACTGGTCGTCACCCTCCGCATCAAGGATTATGACGTCAAGCGAATTCTAATAGACCAAGGTAGCTCGTGTGAGATAATGTACTACGAAACCTTCAAACAATTGAAATTAGAGGACAAAGACCTGGCACCAGCTGTATCCCCCCTGATCGGATTCAATTCAATGCCAGAATGGCCCGTCAGCAAAATTATACTGCCAGTCAGAGCAGGAAGCGTGACAAACAAGTGGAATTTTGGGTATTGAAAGTCCCTTCCACTTACAACATAATCTTGGGAAGAACATGGCTCCATGCCATGAAATCAGTAGCATCATCCTACCATCAAGTAATACGGTTCCCCAACGGAACTAGAGTAATTGAAGAGGTCTTTGAAGACCAGATTATGACCAAGCAATGCTTTGTCACGACTAATGGCAGCCGCGCTGCCAAGGGATATGTTCATTCGGTGGAAGAACCTGAGAGTAATGAACTGTTCGCAGATGTCGGCAGAACAGCTGATCAAAAAGCGGTGGAAGATTTGGTAGAGGTAAGAATAGATGAAAAGAACCCGGATAAGTTCTTTTTGCTCGGTTCGTCGTTGTCCAGCACTGAGAGATTAGAGGTCTTGGAATTCTTGACCTCTAACATCGAAGTGTTCGCCTGGACACCCTACGACATGCCAGGCATTAATCCAAACTTATAACTTAGACAGATCAGACGGATACTAGCGCGTGACCTACACAAATACGTGAAAGATACACATTGAAACACACGCTCTGTAAACGTTCCAACTTATTATATTTCTTTTTAGGTGTGTTTCTAACTATCATCCTCATTGTATTGCATGTATGACACCACCATACAGTGTCCTCTACAACGTTATGACACCACCATCCAGTGTCTTCACCAATGGTCTGACACGACCATACAGTGTCTCCTATCCTTTTTTATTTTTACGTATTTTCTTGTTTTGTTCCTCTCTTCAAACTCAAGTTGGTTAGTTTCTATCCTCCTTGAGTTTGCGGGGGGCTGTTAGAATTTACCATAAACCTACCACCACTACCACCTCACCTACTCCACTAAACCTAACCCACTACACCACTACCACCTCCACTTCACCTACTCTCCACCTACTCCCAAACACTCTCCTATATAATAGCTTGTAATATACAAAATATATACAACAATCTTGTAATAAATCAATCAATAATACATAAAATCTTACAAATGTAAATGTACATAAAATGTCTAAAATATCTATTTTCGTTGAATTTAATTATTAAAATATCATGTTTTCCATCAGTTTTGCTTAACGAAAATAGACAGATGGTTTAAATTGAAAACAAATAAAAAGATATAGTTTAAATTGACAAAATTAAAAACTTAGAATTTATTTTGTTATAAGAGTCAAACCCTGAGGTTTTATTATAATTTCCCCTTGTGGTTATGTAATGAAATGCCAGAAGGGACGAGAAATAAAATATATGGAAAACAAATTAAGAGCTCAATATCAACCAAAATTACAAGGGATTCTTCGTAATTGTACACTTCTTCTGGATTTATTGAGTAAGATAAAATTGCTATACCTATATGTTATCACTTGTCACAGTCACCCTATTTTGGTGGCTAAGAATTCAAAGAAGACAAGAATAAAGGTTTGGAACCATGGAACATTTGGAATAAAAAATATATATATAAATATATAAAACTTTTGTTGGGTATAAAAGTAAAAATTCCAAACAGTCATCCTAGGCAAATTTCAATGTAGCTTTCATTATTTTACATTAAGTTGATTTTAGTCATCCTAGGCAACTTTTTTTCTTCTTTCTCCTGCATTTTAAGCAAAATCAGGAAGTGCATGGTGTGATCTCACTGAAACCTGTCAGTCATTCCCCTGAAAACCAAAAAAAATTGCCCTATATGTAAAGGAAGTATAAGATCTTGTTATCAAGAGTTGTTATAGAGGTTCAATGGTACGAAGTCACCAAGCTCTTTGAAAAGGAGCCTTGCGGAGAAATGTCCTTGGAAGCCAATCAATTTTTTGCACCTTTTGAGGATACCGACTGATTTAAGATTGGTGATAACTGGAACACCATAACTAGTACTCTAGCTCCAACTTTTCAGCAATTATTCTGATTTCTGTTGGCTTTGAGGACAAGGAATTGATAATTAGATGGAGATGGAGATGGAGATGGAGATGGAGGGGTTGGAAAGTCGATTCCTAATGGAGCATTACAAGATTTGTTAAAAAATATACGAGTCTGGCTCCAGAACAGCCATTCTTTCTGTAAGTCATAAAAGTCACCCATTCAAATAAACTTCTTCAGCTCTTACAGAAATTATATCAAAGTCACTCTTCACCACCATCAGTCAAAAAATTATAGGCAACAGGTAGATTTTATTTTATTTTATTTTTTTAATTTTTTAATGCAAGTGAGAATTAATATAAAAGATCAGAATTAAAAGCCGAATATATATACATCAAGAAGGTGAATAGCATAATAACGCAAAAACAGCAGAAAAGTGCAATAGCAGCATTCAGAAGCAAATAGCAGATGTGATAGTCGAAACTAGCCAGCAGGAACAATAGCAGAAAATGATTCAATATCGATAAATATCATAGAGAAGCCATATCCATTTAGTAAAGGATTTTTCTACACTTTTAGAGTACATAAAGAAGGTATGCAAACCAAAGAATAACTCCCAAATTCATTATGGACTAGCGGAAAGCACAACTTAAGAAAATTAACTTAAGCCATAATGAGGCATCAACATGAACTAGTTAGTAATGAGAGAACGTAGGAGTAGTGAAAATATATGATTGGGGAAGGGACACTAACTGTGTTTGGAAGGAGTACACACGTCAAGACATGAGTTTTCTTATTTCAGTATGGTGGCAAGACATCTTCAGTTAGTGGGGCGGCTGCATTGAGCAACATTGAAATAGATATGAAAAATAATAATAATAAATAATAATTTATAAACAAAAATTTGCACAACAGAACTCCACTCTCCATCCCTTTTTGTTTACCTGCGGTTGTTTCTTTCTAAAAAATCAATTCAAACATAGAAGAAGCTTATGGTAGTGGCAGCAGATATGCAGATATGAGAACTAAGCCTCACAGACCGAGTCATGACAAGGGCCCTCAAAGTTCTAACAAATTTTGTGCCACAGATGTGAAGCATAAGCCTTGTAGAACTCTTAAAGAGTAGTAACGCTTAAACCTCATAATTAACAGTATTGAAGGTGTATGCCTCATCGACAAAGGCATGCATGTGTGCACACCATCACAAGCTACTGTGCTAGTGCACATTTGAGGAACATCTTTAACTTTGGTGTGGGGTTTGAAACTTGTGACCAGGGTAGTAGTGATTGTGCAATACCTCCACACACACATTTTTATCTGTTACAAGTGCCTCAATCTTTAATGCTGCTACCTTTCTCTCTCTTATACTCAATCTGTGTGCAAGTGGGTGTCAGTCTAATAGGAGTAATTAAAAGCCATGATCATGCTACTGACCCAGCTATGAGAAAAGGCAACGAAGGAATCACTTCAACAGCCTCTCCTTCCCTGAGAGAGAACTTTTCTTATTGTACTTGATTGCATAAACATAGGGGTCACACTCCAGAGAATCCGTTCATGTTTTCAACCTTATCTGAAGAATCTACCATCTTAGAGAATAAACTACCGGGTTGTCTAACACCAAGGAAATCTATCCCAATCACCTTGATGGAATTTCTAATATTTGGCTCCTCCTAACTTATCACATTGACAAACTAGCCAATTTACTAGAAGCAATAAAGCCCAGTTAAAAGCTTTCAAGTTCAATGAGATGGATAATACGGGAAAAAACAAAATTTACCCAGATAATATAAATGTATATATATATAAACACACAAACAGACATGTATATTCAATATCATAAACACACATAAGAATTCAGTGTCAAAACTATTTGCATAAAATTAAAATGCTATTATATTTTCAGATGTTTTCAGGAATGTGTCCGGGTATATGTAGAGAGAGAGAGAGAACTACCAATTAATACTGGAAAACAACAATTTAGTGGAACTTTGTGCATTGCAATACAAAAGCTAAATAAAAGACAAAGGGTGTGGAGAAAAAAAGAAAAAAGAAAAGAAGCATCCAGTTGTACCAACATCTTTGGTGATACCAAAATAAAGCACACAACAGTACATGTCCAACATTGTCGACAATGCTAAACTAGTTTGATCAAATTTCCAGGCTGAAGAAAGAATTTTCATGTCTACATGGTTTTATCAGACTTCCAAAAAAGGGGATAAAGAAAAAAGAATTCCAGACTGAAAAAAGAATTTTCACATCTACAAGGTTTTATCAGACTTCCAAAAAAGGGGATGGGGAAAAAAGAATTCCAGACTGAAGAAAGAATTTCATGTCTACATGGTTTTATCAGACTTCCAAAACAGGGATAAAGAAAAAAAAATGTTACATGTGAAAATGGCTATTGCCAGAGCCAAACTTTGGTAATAATCTAATAGGCATCCACTTCTACCCAACGACAACTAGAACAAGAATTTCAGTTTTATTTATAATTTATTATTTATTTATGGCTGTGCATGTGGTGGTGTGCGCAAACGCACACGGTCATGGGGGAGGGAGGAGGGGTGGTTAAACCCCTGATATAAGGTTTTTTTATTTTTTTTACGACTGCTGGATCCAATGGCTTTGTATTTTCCTATTGTCCCTGTTTCCAAGCTAAGTAGAAGGACAGAAAGTTGACAACAGGAAGATTGAACAACCATCCTGTTTAGAAACCTTAAACCATGGGAAACAAAAATTCATTTGCATAATAATAAGAAGTAATGAAAGGTAATATGCACACCTTCCCAGAAGCACTCCGAACAGGTGAAATGTGAAGCAAGTTCCAAAACGAACTTTTGTCCTTCCTGATAATAAAGCACCAAAGAGAAAAATTGAGTCTAAATCCAAAAATTAATATGCATATCCTTCATGACATAGTTAGAAGTATAGGTAAGTATCTACCTGTAATTTAAGATACAAACTGTGCATGCTAGCTCAGTTTGAATGCTTTCCTTTATCTGCATAACAAAAAGCCAATATGGAACACAGTAAAATCACCTTGCCACCATTTATTATTTTGTCATTCAATAGAACTGAATCCACTACTCTTTCCGTCACATAGTGGCAAAGTTATTACAAGGCGAAGACAATTATGGATTTTACTATTTGATGTCAATTAAAAAGATCAAGAGCTAAAATGGAGAATAACCACCTGGAATATGGTTTTGAAATCCGTATCCGCCCCCCTTAAAAATCTACAATTGCGACCCAAAACTTCATGTCTAGCATAGCCTGTTGAAGAAAATGATATTCACAAGGATGAAAAAGTTCAGAAGTCAGAGTTCCATGCATTATGCGTATATGAACTGGACCCATCTCTGATCTTAGGCTAGGAAATGTCCCAAATGAGATAAATCAAATTTGTAATAGCAGTCTAAACTAAGTACACAATTTGAGCACCTGTCAGTTTTAGGAAGGCATCACTCACGTACACAATAGGCATGTCAGGTAAGTGCGGAGTGGTTCTGCAAGGAGACGCATATATGTTTCCAGAAATGCAAAGCAAATAAATGGACAACCTTAGTAAAGTAGAATTATATCCATGGTATTACGAGAAAAGTAGAAATTTGCAACAACTCACAATACAAAACTTTGTTTGATTCTACCAAGAGATATGTTTAATGATGAACCAAGAAGACCCATCCCAGAAAAGCCGCATCTCTTCCCACAAACTAGTGTACCTGTTAACTTACTATAGTGGCTTAGCACAGAGAATATGTTGTTAATGGCAGTTGCAGCCTTTCGCTTCTCTAGATCACTTGCCTCGCAGTGCTCATCAACTTCTAACTCTGTACATTAAAAATCGGAGCATTAGAACCTTACTATAAGTTCCTTAAGCCTGACCCAGAAATGAGAACCAGAGGAAATTAAATTGGAAAGCTTACACAACATAATTAGAAAAGTGAATGCAATATCTAATCATGATTTTGATGGTAAACGCTTATAGGAAAATCTAAATAATTAATAATTATGAAAATTCATAATCAGACGAGCTAAATAGTCAAAAGACCCAAAACAAGTCAAATTGTTTCTTGAACCAGGAGAGAAAATACTAGGATTTCTCCCCCTCTTATTTGGTTATGCTGGAGAGAAAAGAAAGATTGTGATTTCTCTCCAATCTTGTTTGGATAGACTACATAAAAAAAAGTAAATAAACTCTTCCAGGTTATATTACCGAGAAAAAAAAAAAAAAAAAAAAAAAAAAAAAAAAAAAAAAAACCTTTTATGCTTTTATGTCTTTAGTACTTTTAGATGGACAATTTTGGTATTACATAAAATTAGTAATCATTCCATTTCTTTTCTCTCCCAATCTCTCCAATTTTGGTGTGATTCAAAAGTGGTTGTAAGAGAAATCAATTTCTCTCCATTTCTCCTCATTTCTCTACTTTTTCGTAATCCAAACAATCAACAGAAATCCATTTCTTTTCTTTTCACTCCAAATCACTCAATCCGAATGGACTGTTAAAGTTGATTACAAGTATAAATGCAAATAAGTAGTCAAGAGAGACAGATTACAGATCGCGTTAGCTCTATGATTAGTGGAAATGAGAAATAGGCAACTAAACTAATACATATGCCGAAGTTCCCAATAAGAACCCATCTAAACTCATGGAAATCAATAGACCCATAAGAAGTTCTACCAAATTACAATTTTTGAAAGATAAGAACCAGTATAAGCAACCGCAAGAATGTCAAGAAACACAATCTAACAAGACCATTGGTGACTTAAAAAAGGAACCTCTGTTTTTGTTTTTGGTTGGGGGATTTGGGAAGGGACTAGGAAAGGAAAACGGAAAAGGAAAAAAATAGATAAAATGTGAATAAAATATACCTTTTTTTCTTTCCTAGTCCCTTCCCAAATTCCCCAACCAATGGTCTTGTTATCAAGTTTATCTATATACATTTTATCTAGTTTTACGCACCTTTTTCCTTTCCTTTTCCAAATCCCTCCCAATCCCAACCAAACACAGCCTAAGACTGAGGTTGCATAACAATTAGCATAGTCTAATGAGAATGAACAACCAATGTAAGATCAAATATAAATTATTAACTGAAGAACAAACCTCTATCATCTGAACCCAACACCAAATCCATAGCCAATACACGACCCAATTCCACTACAGAATCCAAGCATACCTCCCTCCTGCAAGAACCAAGTAGAGACTCACCAAACCCAGAACTATCTTCACACAAGCTAACCCCAATCCTTCCAAACCCACTTCTCAAATGCCTCTGTTTTCGGACAATTGGCACTTGAACTCCAACAAAATAAATCACACTCCCATCCTCTTTACTAAACACAGGACACAAGTGAAACAACATCCAAAATGGTGACCCATCTCTACGATAATTCAATATACTGGTTTGTATAGTCCTCTCTTCTCTGATTGCCTCTCTAATCTCCATTACCGATCTCCGGCTAGTCTTGGGGCCCTGAAAAACTCTCCCATTCTTGCCGATCACTTCGTCCCTTGAAAAACCAGTCATTTTGAAGAATCCTCTGGAAGCGAAAACAATTGGGTGCCCAGAAGTGCACGGGTCAGTTATGATGAAGCTATCAGGCAATTCGTCGAGCACTTGGCGGACCCAAAATGGGTATCGAGAATTGAACGATTGTTCGATGAATCCCAACTGTGAATCCATGGTAGTTGTAGCTGTTCTTCGAAATTTCTATGTTTCTGTGTGAAGAAAATTGAAGCCAATGCCATGAGATGAGATAAAACCCACGAAGTAGAAACTGAACTATAAGCAAAACCATGAGGAGAGCACATAGAAAATTGAACCCATAGATTTCTCGGAAAAGAGAACTATGATTGCGTAGAAAGAAACACTCGAAATTCAGTCATGGTTGGCTTGAGGGAATGAGACTATTGTCAATGCCTGAAAACAACAAAATAAATAAATAACAAACAGACGACGTTGGTACTTATCCATCCACGCAACGCAACCACGGTATCTTCGTTTTTTTGAAAACAACAAAATAAATAAATAACAAACAGACGACGTTGGTACTTATCCATCCACGCAACGCAACCACGGTATCTTCGTTTTTTGTTTCCAAATGTTTTACTTGTGGATGTGGCTTGTGCCCCGTCCATAATCAGATTGGATCAGATTTTTAGATTTTGTGGGTTCGCTGCATAGTTGTATTGGCAATTCGAATGGTTTAAATCTTATTTTGAGAAGTGGGTTGGTTTTTTAATTTTTTGGTTTTTTTTTACTATTTTAGTCTGGGTTAAAAAGTTTGATTTGAAAAGAGCTTTTTGGTTTTTTAATTTTTTTGTGAGAGAATAATGTAATGATTATGGTTGGATGTGATATTTTATTTTTTGTGGCTAAAATAGCCTATTTTATCTTTTGTGGTTAAAATAACAAAAAAAAACCCGTTTAGCTCTTGCTAAACGGAGCCAAATAAAATTTATCAGATAGTTTATTTTTACAAAAAATTATATTAATTGAATATTGATTGTCATTTGATCAAATTATATTTTTATCAATAATTAATTTAAAATTATACTCAATGTTGATAGAAATGTGATCCGATCAAATGGTTATCGACATCCAATCAACGTAATTTTTTACAAAAATGAAATATTCGTCAAGTTATACATATTGATAATTCAAATCATTAATGTGGATTTTGTGATGGGCTCACGGAAACTCAACAGCACTGTCTAATCTAAAAACGGACAGGAGACGAGTCTTTCTTTTTTTTTAGTTAAGAAAAGGCATTCATTATTGGGCCATTAGGGTGCAAATTTGGCCCGGCCCAGCCCACTCAAACTTGGGTCCAAACTAGCCCATGTCGAGCCTCATGGGTTCCCGCCAAAATCCGGGCCAAGCCAGTCCACAGGCTAGAAAATTAGGCCTAGGCCCAAGGGTATTCGAGCCTTGGCGATCAAAAATTATGTATTGAAAGTTGAATGTTGAATTTTTTAAATTAGAGTACGAATTGCTTCTGAGATTTGCTTAAAATACGAATTGTCCCCTATAGTTTGAAAAATTACAAATACCTCCCTATCAGAATTTTTTATTTAAAATAATTAATTGAAAAACTGAAATTTCTAACTGTTTACCTATATAATAATAAATTACCTAAATTATTAATTGAAATAAAATTTTAACATTATTAAAAATTGTTAATTAATTTAATGATTTATTAATAAAAGGACCTATTTGTTATGAAATTAAAAACCTTACGGAGCATAATGTAATTTTTAAGATTACAAGAAATAATTTATAATTTAAGTAAATAATAAGGGGTGTGTTTGTAATTTATCCAAAAGTATATAATGTATATAGTCCATGTAAACGCTTTTTTAACAAAATAAGTGATTTGATAAAATTGGAGATCGGAAATTATGTATTGAAAGTTGAATATTGAATTTTTTAATTAAAAAATTGTTTGATAAAAATTTAAGTGTTGAATTAAAAATAAATTATTTGATATATATAAGATCAAATTTGAAATTTATTATTTTTAAATTGTATATTTCAATGTTTATATTGTGATGGTTGTCGTAGTGGTAATGGTGGCGGCAACGATGGTGATGACATGGTAGTGGCGATAATAGTGGCAGTGTTGATGGTGACAGTAGTGGCCACAGTAGTAAAATGACGGTAGTTATGACAACAATACCAATTGTGATGAAGATAATAATAGTAAGTGGTAGTGGTGTTGGCAGCAGAATGATGGTGTTGGTGGTAATAGCAGTGGTAGTGATGGTAACAGTAACGATGGTGATGGCAGTGGTGGTGGTTGCGGTGACATGATGTGGTGGTAGCGGTAGCGGTAGTGGTGGTGGTGGCATGATAATAATGGTAGTGGTAGTGGTAATGATGGCAGGTGATAGTGGTGGTGAGTTTATAATAGTGTAAATCGATGGTTATGTTTAATATTTATAAATTCAGTTAGAATTAAGTAAGTTTTATATGACTTAAATTTTTTTTAAGTTTTAGCTTATATTTTAAGAGGTATTTAAATTTTTAAATGATATCAATTGTTTTTATCAAACGAACTTATTACTTAATACGTTTAATTTTAAATGTTGAATTAAGTTATCAAACATCCCAAAATTGTTCAATTGTTTTTTTAGAAAAATTATAATTAGTTTTTTTAATATTAAATTTAATCATATTAAAAAATAAATTTTGGTGAAAAGTCTTAACATTGACTGTTTTGGTACAAATCTCGAAACTTCGGTCTTTGTTGGTTATAAAAACAGTGTAAATTATAAATACATTTCAAGATTTTTTTTTAAAATATAAATTGTTTTTTGTGATTTGAAAAATTATAAATGCTCTGTTATTATATTTTTTTTATTTAACAGAATTAATTAAAAAAATAGAACTCATAATTGCTCTCCTATACAATAATAAAATTATCAAAATTATTAATTGAAATATATTTATAATATTATTAAAAACTGTTAATTAATTTGATAATTTATTAATAAAAGGACGATTTGTTATGAAATTAGAAATCTTAGGGGGGTGAAATGTAATTTCTAAAATAACAAGAAATGATTCATATTTTAATTAAACGTCAGGAGGTATATTTATAATTTACCCTAAAAACACGCATGTTACTTCTTGGTTTGTAAGTTCAAGCATGCAGTGATGTGAATAATTTTGGACATTTTTGCTTGTATTTTGTGTTAAAAAAATTTAAAATCTTATAACTTGGGCTTTACAAATCAGTTTTTAATAAAATTATCTATAAATTTGTCTTTTCGAAGTTATTCAAACAAGATCAATATTGAATTTAAAATTTAAAAAAAAATGAACAGATTGATTTTTTGATCAATTAAAACAAAGAAATAATATTTTTTCAAAAATGTGTGCTCAAATCTCAAAAAAATATGTGGAATAAAAAATGATCGTCAAAAACCACCATCAAGCACAAAGTTATGACTTATTGAAATTTTAACATTATAAACGATTTTATTTTTTTTTTACAACATACTTCTTTGAACCTGGTCAAATTGTGTCCCAATATTTTTAACATGTCCAAATTATTTTAACTGCCCCATATTTTTAACTTATTTGTCTAAATTATATTAATCTATCTGTCCCATATTTTTACTTATCTGTCCTAGTTGTTTTAACTTATTTGTCTCCAATAGGTACGTGAATTTGGATAAGTATCTAAAGTTGTTAAAAAAAAAAAAAAAAAAAAAAAAAAAAAAAAAAAAATCATTTATGTTGTTAAAACTTTAACATGACATTATTTTGGACTCGGTAGATTGTTTTGGATAAAAAATAATTAATTCCATATTTATTTTATTTATTTATTTTTGAGATCTATCCATCAGTTTCAAACACTTATTAAAAAAAATGTTGTTTTGCTTTTTTGATTGACCGAAAAATCATTCTATTTTTTTGTTATTATTGAAATTCCATATTCAATATTGATATTGTTAATAAGATTTCAAAAAACGAATTCACAAATATCAATTTTGTTAAAAACGGATATGTAAAAATTGAAAAGTATAATAGTAGCAACGAAATAGGCCCAAAATCAACTGGTATAAAATCAGTTCTTTGCGTAGACACTCTTGGTCCAATTTAATCAGATCAACTTATAATATTTTGTTTTTTTTAGATAGATCTCAACTTATAATATTTAAAAGTTCTTTAACACAAAACAAACACAATCAAATAGAAAACGCATGTCCTTATCACCTTAAGAGTTTAGCACCTAGTTACCAAATAAGTTTGAAAATTAAATTTATAACAGGAACGCCCTATTAAAAAGATGAGTCATGCTATAGCCACATACTTTTTCCACAATTTTTTTACAATAGACTGGATCCCACATCGTTACATAATATGAAACCCACTTCTATTATGATTATGTGATAAAAAAAATTTATTGTAAAAAAATGTATAATTGTAATCTTACTCTTTTGTAAAACTTTGCTATGAATTTTAAGTCTTATAAACAAAATTATGAGCCCAACTTGTAAGAAGCCTAGATATATGAATATCGGAAGTTTACATGTTCATTAACTATAGGTTTTTGAAATTAGTAAAGATACATGTAAGTTAGTTTAGGCATTCATTTATCAAAAAAAACAAAATCATACCAATTTTTTTATTTTTTATTTTTATAAGGGCAACCGAAAGTTTTCTCCTTTCTAAATTCCTCAAAAATCATATTTTTCCTTCGTAAAGGACATAAATTTTATTTTTTTATATTTTATGGACAATTTTGTCCTTCAATATATATATATATATATATATATATAGGAGTTTTGTAATAGAATATCCTCTAAAATTTATCTCTGTTTGTGTTTATGAAGATCACTGTCAGTATCCTCACCGGGTCTACCATTCTCTCACGATCTCTTTTCTTTTTCTTCCTCTATTCTCTCTCAAAATAGAGATTGTCATCGACATTCATACTAGCTCTACCATCATTTATCATGGTTGACTATACTACCATTTTGTAAACATAAATTTCAGAACATAAACCTTATATTTTGGATCATTTACCATGTGTATTATCAAGAAATCAAGGCAAAATGACATACCTGAATCCATTGATGAACGATTAAACGGAAGCGTGATTATCAATGAACTCTTTGTTATTGATTATGTTATTGCCTTCTAATCCTTTCCCCTTTGGTGCCTTATGTTTTAAGCCTATTAACTAAATTGAATCACTTAAATTGTAGGCTTCTTATAAATGATAACACCACATTTAATTATGTGGTCCCATTCAATCTGAACAAACATGGCAGTTTTACAAACATATCAGGTCAATGTCAAGTAAATTATCAATCACACATGTTAAACAACTATTATCAACAAATCATGCTGAAGTGAAATGATTAGGGGCAGATTGTTGGAGACTGTGATTCAGTAGTTATCAAACTGAAATAGTTATCAACAAATGACACATGTGATTTTCAACAAAGCACACTGAAATACTTATCAACAAATCAGTAATAGTTATGAACATTTAAGTTCAGTTTGATAATAGTTATCAATGTTGATAATAGTTAATTGAAGTCACGCAGCTAACACATTAGTTGATAGCAGTTCATTACAACAATTCATGCGTGATTGACAACAAATTCAGCAAAATCACATTATCAATCACACATTGAAAATTACACAACTATATGCATTCGTTCAACTAATTATCAATCTGCATAATCATACTATGTTCTGCAAAGATGTGATCCTTTCATTTTATGTTGGATCAGTTTCTGCGTATTCATACTACGTTCTGCAAAATTTATACTTTAACTCTAAAAGGTAAATGCATAAATGTTCGTCACAATATGTGCCGCATTTTTCAAGCATACCATTTATCTATCTGCATAACAGTAATTTTCAAATATATTTTGTGAATCACAACCCTAACTTTTTTATTTCAGCGTTTGGAGGACGAACCTGGTTCATCTATGGCCTGAAAGCCCACGTTATCGTCAACAAATTCCTTCTCTACAGCCGATGGTGGTCGCGGTCGAGCTATGGTTCGCGAAGCAGAGAAAATGAGGGCTACAGCGGTGGGTTGGGTTTACGAGTGGGTGGCCGTCGGGAGTGGTCGCCGGTGAGGCTGGGTTCGGTGGAGGAGGAGTGAGTGTGACAGTGAGGGGGAGTGAGAATGAGATTGAGGTGTATACTCTGTATAACCTGTATAGCAGAGCGGGAAAACGGAAATTTATGTTTGGTTTGCATTTGGGAGACGAGTTTTAAAGAAAAAAATTTCTAAAAAATTGTTTGGTTTGAGTTTTTGTAAAAAAAATTTCAAAATCACTTTCTCTCACTTACATATCAATCAATCACTTTTTCTCTCTCCTCTCTCCTTTCCAATCACTTTTTCTCTCACACACATCTACTCAAATTCTCCCAAAATATCAAATCATTCCAAACTCCCAAAAAAACAACTCTCCCAAAATACACAACCATTGTTAACATAAATTTCAGAACATAAACCTTACACTTTGGATCATTTACCATGTGTATTATCAAGAAATCAAGACAAAATGACATACCTGAATCCATTGATGAACGGTTAAAGCGTCTGATTGTCAATAAAACTTTAATATTGACTTTGTTAGAGCCTTCTAATCCTTTCCCTTATGTGCCTTATGTTTCTCCTTGAGAGGATTTAGAAAAACAAAACAGTGTTCTTATCTTTCACCTTGGGAAGGAATAGGGACCATAACCTTTTAAAGGTTGTAATTGGTTTTCATAATTGAAAGGTAATGAAAACCAATAAATTAATCATTATTGGTTTTAAAACTGAAAGGTAATGAAAACCAACTTTAACCAATATGTTTTAATTTCTATTTCTGCCCCTCATAGAAATAGAAATTATACAACTAGTATCTACACATTAGGTCCATAACACATATACCCTTAAGCCTATTAACTAAATTGAATCACTTAAATTGTAGGCTTCTTATAAATGATAACACCACATTTAATTATGTGGTCCCATTGAGACATTATCTAACACATTTATCTTCGTTAGATCTACTACTGTTTTGCCGCCAAAGAATCTCACCATTTTTATTATCTCAACTAATCAATGATTTTAGATTTGTCATTGATGATCTCAAATCTATCTGAATCTGTCACAATAAACGTAATCTCATTGATCGACTCATCTCCAAAGCTGATTTGTTTGAATATTAAGATTGGAGATTTACATATGTAAAAATCTCACTTTTTGAAAGTTTATTTAGATTCAAAGTTTTTATTTTTTTTTAATAATCGATTTAAATATTGAGCTTGGGATCTCAAACAAAATTGTTGTTGAATTCAGTAGCGAAAATAATAAAATTTTACTCTGTATAAGAGTAAAATTTTACTATAAATATTATTAATTTATTATTCTGACTAATTTATCATCTCATATTTATGCGAATAATGGTTGAGATCATAGTAAATATAGTGACTTATGATGACAATACAAATAGTAAAATTTTACTGTCAAAGTTCACAAAGTAAAATTTTAGTGTTTGTAAAAACAATGAGTTTTGAATTTTTGTTATTACTGTTGTTTGCTATGAGGCAACAATGGCAACGGTGGTCATTGGGTGACGCTGGGGACATGTGTTAAAAATAGTAGCTAGAATAAGTCACAAAAGAAGATGAGATGTTTGAGGACAGTGGAGATACTTGTTGAAAAATATTCAACGGAGATTATTGCCAGAAAATAATTTTAGAAATGTTGTCAGAGGTTGATGGTGGTTGTCGAAAAATTGTTGTCGATCAGTCGTGGTTGTGATATTGTAAGGTTGTGGGAGAGAAAACTAGTATTTCCGAGTATTTTTGTCACATTTTTTTTGCTATTTTAAATTTTATCTTTAATGAATGAAATTTTTTTAATTTGTCCTTTTGATAATTTGAGATTAAGGAACTAATAAAATAAATAAATATAAAAACTGTTGTGGGAACTTTTTCAAAGGTTTCCAATTTCAATCGCATCCTAAGCTACAGTATTTTGTCTTTTATCTTTCTTTCTCTCTATGATTTCACCCATTTATCACACATTCATGTCATTGACTTATTGGGAGTTTTTGCTAAAGAAAATTGTTACATTGGGAAAAAGTTATAAGTAAATTTTTATGATGAAGGTTTTAATTTTCGTAGTGAAAATTATTAATAACAAAATTAGAAAATATTTAAGACTCATAAAATACTTTTATAATTGTATTCACAATGATATAATATCATGTGTCAACTTTTGATTTGTTACACAACCAATGATATAGGGTCTCATTCCTTTGCCACATCATTTTTTTTTTTCTTTTCAGAGGAAATTAAAGCAAACAAAGAGTTAAAGTAAACAAATACAATAATCCAGAGGGTTAGTCCCTTGCTACAAAAACTCCTGTCATATCATCTATGAGTAGAATAGTGACTTCAGTTGGGGGATCCTCAAGGATCATTATATGTTCTTCCTAGGGCTACTCCTAGATTAGCTAACGTATTAGCTACTTTGTTTCCCTCTCTAAATGTGTGGGCTAGTGAGCAATTGCACCTCTGCAGAAGAAACTTAGCATCTTCAATGAGAGCCTTAAAAAGTGAATTTTGGTGTGGTCCATGTTGAATTTGATGAATGGCATATTCTGAATCAGTTTCAATCTCCACATTTGTGACTCCTTTTTGGAACAGTATGGTTAGTCCTCTGTATACTGCTCAGATTTCTGCTTCCAAACTTGTGCAATGTCCCAGTTTGCCATAATAGCCCTATAGCCAAGTGCTTGTTTCATCTCACACAAGTCCCCCATATCTTGTCTGGCCGAGTTCTCTTTTTGAGCAACCATCTATATTCAGCTTAAGTTTACATGCAGTTGGAAAGCACCATTTAATTAATCTAGGTACAGAAGAATGGAGGTAGAGAGGGGGATTGAAAAGCCTCATCAATCTCATGGACATAATCTCGAATGTTCTTGAGACTGTTTTGGATTGGGTTCAAAATGTTGTCAAAAACCATTTTATTGCAATCCTTCCAGATCTGCCAAAGAGTAACAATAAAAATAAGATACCATTTTGACCCATAAAAAAGTTTTTTGTTTTTCATATTGAAGGACACCCAATCATATAGAGGTTGATCAACCCCTTCCTCCCACCAAGTGTTGCTTTGGATGTGGATCCAAATATTCTTGGACCTAACACAGTCTCTAAGTAGATGTTGCAAATTTTCACTAGACTGGCCACATCGAGGACATAAATCTGAAGAAGTCATATTTCTCACGAGGCGCAAATGGTTGGTCAGTTTGGTTAGCAGTCTGCCTTTTAAAATAAGACAAAGAAAATATTTCAATTTTTGAGGAATTTTGAGTTTCCTAATCCATTTCCAATCCCTGCCATCCACACCAGAGTTGGTGATAATGTTAAAAGCAGAGCCAATAGTGAAGTTACCACAAATAGATCCAATCCAGACAGGTGCATCAGTAAAGGTAATAAATCTAGGTCTGTATATTTTGAGAATTTCATCAAGGTCATGTTGAGTGACAAAGGTTTTAAGTCTATTAGTATCCTAATTACCCTCATCATCTAAGATTGAGCTAACTTTATCCAAATCATTAGTTTGATAGGTGTTATTTGTTTGAGATAAAGGTTGAGTTCCGTACCACCAATCATTCCAAAGGGAAATGTCTTTCCCATTGCTAACAACCCATTTAACCCCCTTTCTGAGGGTATCTTTATTTTTGCAAATGCTTCTCCAGATGTGAGAGGCTTTCTTGTTCTAAGGCCAAGTATTATGCTTCAAGTATTTGGAATGAAGAACTTTACACCAAAGTTTATTTTTGTCACACAAAATTTTCCACCCAAGTTTGGTTAGAAGTGCAGCATTATGGTCTCTAGCCTTTCTAATGCCTAATCCTCCCTTAGCTTTGCTTTTGCACATACTATCCCAGTTAACTAAATGGACTTTCTTGTGGGTCTCAGTGTCACCCCAAAGGAAGTTCTTATTGATTTTATCAATCTCATCACAGAGTTGTCTAGGAAGCTTTATAGTTTGCATGCTATAGGAAGGGATGGCAGAGTTAACTGATTGGATAAGGGTTGCTCTCATGGCCATGTTAAGATTTTTGGCTTTCCAACCTGAAAGTCTAGCTTTCATCTTCTCAAGGATTTCATTGAAAATGCTCTTAGTAACTCTCTTATGAAAAGTAAGGGTGAGCCTAGATATTTGCCAAGGTCTTGGGTTAGGGGAGTGCCACTATGGGAGCTAAGGGATTTGGAAAAATTTCTAGAGATAGTAGGGGAAACAAAAAGTTTAGACTTAGCACGGTTGAATTTCTGGCCAGACACTTCGCAAAATTCACAAAGGACCTCTGTGGTGGTTTCACAGTTCATTTGGTAGGAATGAGAGAAAAGGATAAGGTTATCAATAAAGAACAAATAGGATAAGGAATGGCTATTTCTAGAAGCCTTGATGCCTTTCCAAGAGCCCTTCTTAACTTTATAATTGATCATATTGGATAGTCTTTCCAAACAAAGCACAAAAATGTAGGGTGAAAGACTATCACTTTGTCTAAGCCCTTTCTCATTCTGAACACCCTCAATAATTTCACCATTCCACAAGACAAAAGAGTGTTTGTTATAAACACAACTCATGATTAAATCAATCCACTTGTCATTAAGCTTAAATTCAATAAGGGTAGCTTTAATGAAATTACAAGACAATATATCTGTAGACGTCCCCGAACGCCCCGGGAGGAACGAGCTCCCGTTCCGTTCTTTTTGGGGTCACTACAGCTCAGGACTCTCAAATTTGTCACGGTTCTAAGTCTGAACCAAAGAGTCCAAATCCGGCAAATCGTTTTGAGAAAACTGATTTTTGAAAGAAGTGCCAAACATGGACTGCTTTGCCAGATACAGAGTCGCCACCTAAATATTTTATTTTGGGAAATTTAGGAAACCCTGACTCGGTGCCAAAAGGCCACGTGTCCGTCATCACCAAAGTTGCCTCGGCTCGGGAACTTGGGTACGATTGGGGAAGGTCACTGTGTATTACTCATCAAATTGAATAGGAGTAAGAGAGAAGTGTACTGGACTTGTTGAACCTAGGTATATACACATAGAGTGAAAGGGAAAGACCTTGAGAAATAGAGCTCAAGAAGGAGAAAGAAGATAGAAGAAGAGGAAGTGAAAAGGCAACTTGAATTGTTCATAAATTTAACAACTTAAGGTGAGAATTTGCCTTTAATTTCATGAAATTGAGATGTCATGGTTATCATCCTTTGGACATTGAGTTGAAATATAAAGGATATCATGCATACTTATGAGTTTAGTAGTGTAAATTGATGATAGGAACTCATATGGACAAATAAAGAAGGAATTGTAGAAATTTAGCTCAAGACCAACATGCATGGCATGATTCATGATATTTTGTTTATAGACATATTTTCTTGCATGATTTTCATGAGTTCTACAAGTTTCAAAGAACTATCCTCATTGATGTTGGAATTGGAAGTTTAAAATGCTTTTATAATGTCTCGGAGTCTTTGAGCAACTAAATTGGAAGAATTAGCTCAAACTATGGACATGCATGATTTTATTTTTAATCATACACACCATTCTTGCATGAGTTTTCAAGATTGAAGGGACATTCCATGAGATTTGAGGATTTGGAGCACAAAAAAATGCAAGTTTAAAGAATTTTTATGTCAACTCAAATAACTTGATCATGGCATGGAAATTGAGCTTTGTTATAAACTTATAAATCTTGTTTGAAGTTAGCAATTGTAAATTCAACATGTGTTCATGAATTTTGGGCTTTGATATATATGGTTTTGAAGGTAGATTTTGAAGAAAATGAAGTCCAAAAATAAGAGCAATTTTCGGCACATTTTAACCCAGACCGCTCGAACAGCCTAGGCCACCGCTCAAGCAACCAACCCTCTCCTGTTCCAGCTCACATTCTAAAATAATTGCACGTGTGGAGCGCACGTGCGGTAGAGGTTCTGTACGTGCGGCAAGTGCCCCCGCACGTGCGGTTGTAAGGGTAGTCCCAGTTACATTTCGGCTTCTCTTTTCTACCTCTCGGGCCTCCGTTTGCATGGTTTAAAACTGTTTTTCATGTGCATTCGCATCTTATGAACACAAATGAATTAAAGAACAAAAGTTTAACCAAACGGATAAGCAATAAATAGAAACTAAATAAGTATAGAACAAATAGAACAAACTAAATGAATAAATTATGTATTGAATCATGGTGCTTGAATTTGTTTGTTTAGGTCAGATGCCGTATCTTTAGTGCATTTTAGCACGTGTTTCAAGGAGCTCACTGTGAGTAACAATGTTGTAAAGCTATGTTTAATTGCAATTATTTTCTGATCGATTAAATGTATTATATTTTGAAATGACACTGTTTCTTGAATTAATGATGGTCCTATTTTGTAAACTGTACTCGTGGTAGCCATAGCAACTATTACTGTTATTGTTATTGCTACTGTTACAGAGATCTCTGTCAATTCCAATCTTTGGAACTACTGTTACTGTATTGATGGCCATCAACTGACTGTTCGGTCTTTAAGACCTACTGTACTGTTCTACTACGGAATGTACCACGTATGACTGCAATGATTTCATATGACACTGAAATGTATCGGGGGCCAAAACACGCAGTTCGGGGTCCCGAAAATTGCCTTTTATGGAAAATGGTATGCAAACATGCTAATGGAATTTCAGCACTGAGATGTGGGGGAAAACAGCCCCGAAATGAGGCGAAAACACACCCGATGCATGGAATCTCTCCCGAAATGCAAATTAGGCGCATAGAATGAACTACAGCTATACAAAGCATGCATAATTGGTACATGGAATGAAAATAAAGAAGCAAGGCAGCCCCAAAATTAACATTTTACTAGTACAAATCATGGCCAAACAGCAAGCAAAGATAGGGCAAAACTAGTATGCAAAAATGGCCCTAAATATGAGGTTATGAAGCAACTCACAGCTGCTGGTCCCAAACAGGTTAGGGCCCTTCAACAACATTGAAGAGGGGCCAAAAATAAGCCACTTTACAGAACTGTAAAAGCTCTAAAAACAAACATAGATATAGCTAAGCTCTTATGCAAGAAAATGGGCCAAAAGGTGGCCAAAGAGGCAAGTGGTATATGCAAAGCCCAAAATGAAAAATGTCCTTCTACAACATTTAAGAGGGACCAAAATTATGCACATTTACAGTTTATGGTAGCCCCGAAATCAGTATACAAACATGCTAGAAATGCAATGCAAAATGGGGCTCAAAAGTGGCTATAACACAAAGTATATAAAATATTCAACAAACAGCCAAAGACCCTTAATGAAACATGAAGAATGGGCCAAAATAAGACTATTTCTAGTACTGTAAAATGCCCAAAAATGGAAGCATAATGGGCTGCCAAAGCATGCAAAAAAATAGCATTCAAGGAAGATATTGAAGCAAGTGCAAGATGGGGGGCTCAAACAGGGTTGAGCCCTTAAGAAAAAGTGAAAAAGAGCTCAAAATAAGGCCACTTTCAGTTATGGCCGGAGCTCAAAGCAAAAAGCATATATGGCTAAGAAATGGTGCAAAAATGAGCTAGAAAAGAGGGAAAGTGGACTTACCCTTGAAGACCAATGCTTTTGTTGCTTCTTGGACCAACCTTGATGACTCTAAGCTGCTGGAATTCCTCCCCTTGCTGCTGGAATGGAGTGATGGTGGTGGTGCATGGTGGTGATGAAGAAATGAGATAGAACTTAGGAGTTTTTTTAAGGAAAATGAGAGAGATGGATGGAGATATGTATGTATATCCTTGAAGCAATTTTTCTAACCCCTAAAATCAATGCTTGCAGCTGGTTATAAGGACCAAAATGTAAGTAAAGCATAGCGCGATAACGCATGCAATGTGTATATCAATGCAAAGAGGGGGGACAGATTCAACTGAAGCATGGACCATTCGACCTAGTGCATATTCGGATCCATAGTGACCATTCCAAATTAGGACAGGTTGCTTACCCGATGTTAGGTTGTTTAAAAACTGCTGCGTGCGTAGTGAAACCCTAGCTCCTGGCAAAATAGGACAGGGAAACCCTACCCCAACGTAGGGGTGTTTTGACTCTCTTTACTTGCTATGTGCTTTTAGAGTGTATCTCCACAGGGAAAGTACATATCAGTTTGCAAGTTTGAGTATTGGGCCCAAGGGCACCAGTATCAGTACTGTTGAGAACCAGTTATCTGTGGGTATCAGTTCAGTTTTGGGGACAGTGGTTTCTGGGGAACAGTGATCAGTAGTGGAATACAGTTGTTCGGCTACACCTGTGTTTGATTCGTTTGGGGCTGAAATGCTGTATGTTTTTCCTTTCAGTTCAGAAGGTCAGAGAGTTGATACAGAATAGCCAGTGTTCTCCCTTGCCGAGGCAGGGCTTATGATGACGCATAATTCAGAAGAGCCAAGATAATTGCTGGCCTCCCACCCTCCAGTGACCTTCCTGGTGATGAAACAGAGGCACCTGCTAAAAATGAACGAAAACCGATGCAAAACGAATGCTCGGGGGCCAAAACACGCAGTTCGAGGTCCCGAAAACGGGCTATTAAGCATCGAAAGTGGCGTTCGGCCACGAAGTGGGTTTCTCAGACCCCAGTGTCCCTTGAAAAGGAGTAAATAAGATGTATGCCAAAAAACAGAGCAAACGGAGATGGTTAGGCGGTCCCGAACCGAGGCACACGGCCAACGGTCCCGAAAAACCGGAAACCGGACTCCGAAATGGGCAAAATGGCCTACGACCACAAAACGTAGCCTACGGCCACTGAGTGATGGTCTACGGGACCTCTCCCTCCCCTCAGGAAAAGAAACAGAGAAAACCGAGTCTGGTTCGCAAACCGAGGCAAGGCACAGAAGAGGGTTCAGAAATCCGGAGGCAGGGCTCACGGCCGCGACTCTGAGACTTCTGAACGAGCACGATATGCAACATCACCAAGCGCTCAACTGGTGACGTCTGAGTCTCAAGGTCGGTCAAAAATGGGGTGTCTACAATATCATAAGCTTTTCTAGGTCAATCTTGAATATCATGCTGCCTTTTTTTTTCCTTTCTTATTTCTCAAAGAATGCAAAATTTCTTGGTGATGATAATGTTATCAATAGTGTTCCTACCAGGTATGAAACTGCTTTGGTTGGGGCTCACCAAATTGTCAATGAGGGGTCTAATTCTTCCCACAATAAGCTTAGTAATGATTTTATAAGAGACATTGCATAAGCTGATGAGCCTAAATGGCCTAATGTTTTCAGGGTTTTCAACCTTAGATATAAGCACAATAAGAGTTCCATTAATGACATCAGGGATCATTTTATTTTGAAAATAAGTTTTCACAAAATCACACACAAAATGGTTAACAATATTCTAATACTTTTGGTAGAAGATGGTCTGAATGCCATCTCTGCCTAGTGCTTTAAAGGCACCAATATCTTTCATAGCTCTCAGAATCTCAAAATTAGGGAGGGGTTTAGACAAACCATCATTGTCCTCTTGAGTGAAGTGGGTAGGGGTTAAATTGTTCCAGTGAACCAGATTGGTTATAGTATCACCTCTGAAGAGGTACTGAATATACTCAAGAATAGTGGCCTTAATACACACAGGATCAATGATTCAATTACCAGAAGTATCTTTAAGGGCATTGATTTTGATTTTCCTTTGTAATAGTGGAAACATGAAAATATTTAGTATTTCTATCACCAAGAGTAATGTGCTTAGTTCTAGATTTTTGGAACCATAAAACTTTTTCCTGAAACAAAGTAGAATTGTATTGTTTAATAAGTTCCTTTTCAAGGGCCTGAAGGTTATGAGAGAAATAATTAGTGAAGGCTCTTTGAATGCCTTCAATCCTTGCTAGAAGATGCCTTTTTCTTTTAAAAATATTACCAAACACCTCTTTGTTCCACTCCTTAACTTGACAAGTGAATTCAACAGTGGAATTAATGAGATTATTGTTCATATCAATCCAAGATGATTTAATAACATCAATAAGGCCAAGATGGGTGATCTAAGCAGCTTCAAATCTAAAAGGCATGTTGAGGGGGTTAAAGGTATGCATACCTTGGGTATAGACTAGAAGAGGTGAATGGTCTGAATATGTTCTGGGAAAGACTCTCACAGTGGCCTCTGGGAACATGGTTCTCAATTATGAGTTGCACAAAGCCCTATCAAGTCTTTCCATTGTGTTGGCAAGTCCTTGTCTGTTATTAGTCCATGTTATTTTAGGTCCAGAGCTCCCCAAATCAATCAAGTTGTAGTTGTTGACCCTATCTAAAAACTTCTGATTTCTAGCAGCATTGGATCTTGAGTTGAAGCTTCTTCTTTCTCCCTGGTTAGCATAGTCATTAAAGTCCCCAGCTACCAACCAAGGTTTGTTCATATTGTCGGCCACTACCTCCAGTTCATTCCATAAATGCTCTCTCATAACAGGGTTTGAACTAGCATATACTGTAGCTAAGACCCACTCATCATAATCTTCTTTGTGGATAATAGCATGAATAGCCTGGGAGTTGACTATAGAAGCTCGTACATTGACATGGTTTGTGTCCCAAACAATCCATACCCCACTCACACGGCCAACTGGGTCTATAATTATCGAAGATGTGAAGCCCAATCTATTAAATAAATTGCCCATTCTGCTTAAAGGCACCTTTGTTTCCATAAGAATTAAGATTTCAGGTTTGTGGGCAGGGACAATTTCTGTTAAGTTGCGTTTGAAGTTGTTATTGCCAGCACCTCGACAATTCCAGAATAAAAGTCATAGTAAATCCATAGATGGGTAAAAAGGAGTGAATCAGTTACCATGTCTTTAACAATGCTACATATCCTCCGTCGATCATCCTCTTCTGATCTCATGAAGGCCATCTGAATTGAATGAAATAGGTTCAAATTGTTGTCCTCCCAATTTAGCTCAAGTGTCATTCAGATTTGTTCTATCCACCAGACGAAAGTGACTAAGTGAGTTATTTCTCTCTCCTGAGCTCAGTGTGTCTTCTCGTGGATCCAGTGGCTCTCTATCTGTAGTTTGAGACTCTTTAGGTTTATGAACATGGTTGTTGACTACTATTGGGTTGTCATATGGAGTTAGGATTGGAGTAGCTTCTACCATGGTTAAGTCAACATACCTTGGTGTAGTTTTCGAAGTATGAATCATGTCAGAGGTAGACTGAATCAATTGCATGCTATCAGATTGGGAAGAGACCTTTGTTTGGTCAAAAACTGGTGACTCTGGCCTAGAATTTTAGGCTAGAAATGATGTACTCACCTCCATTGTCTTCCTGTTTGGCTGATTTAGAGTTTGGGAATCTGGTTCTTTGGATTTGGGGAGAGTTGACCCGATTTTCCCTTTGCCCTTAGGGTCTTTAGCTTGGTTTGGGTTTACTACATTATTGGGCTCTCCTTGGCCTTTTTCAAAGCCTGATCTATTGGTCTTCCTTCCCCTGGTATTGTTATCGTGGCCATCTAGGCCCTCCTCAAAATATTTGAATTTGTTAACATTTGTTATTAGGCCAGGTGTTGCTTGGGCCCGCTTGGGCTGGATTGGTCTTCTACTTCTTTTAGTTACTGGCATCCATGGGCCGAATGCTTCTTCCTCCATTTTCTCTGCTTGCAGGTTTTTGTTAGCCTCCGTCGTTTGATTGTCAAAAATTTCGTTGTTGGTATCGGCTATATTCTTCGCCGCCGGTTGAACGGTAGGAATTTTGAACCTGCAGGGTTCTTTTCGGTGACCAATTCTACCACAAAAAAAAACAAAATGAGTGTGGGGACTCATACTCAATGTTATAGTACCGATCCTCTAATATGAACTTTGGTTTCAGAGGTTTACTAAGATCCATTTTTACACAAATTCTTACAAATTTTTCCCTCGTCGCCATTGTCGTATTCCAATCAATCTTTAGAGGTTTGCCAATAGATTTGGCTATGGTGAATAAGACTTTTTCCTGGTAATACTCAATCGAAAGCTCTGGAAATCGAACCCAAATTGCAACTGTGGTTTCAAAGGCTTCCGAAGGTTTGAAATTTGGTTCCCATCTTCTTACGGTGAAGTAGTGGTCCATGATCACCCATGGCCCTCCCGTGAATACATTAGTATAGTCTGACTGGTCGGGGAATTTAAAGATGAAGTTATTACTACCCAGGTCTATGGCATTAAATTCCCCTTGAAGACCCCAAACATTCTTTACTCGAGTTCATAGCATTTTGTAGCCAATGCTCTTGCCCAGAAACCTGATGATTAGGGCATTCTTTCATGCTTTCCTAATCTTTTCTAGTAGTTTCTTTGGTAGGGTGACTTTAGGAAACCCCATGTGCTCTGAATAAGAGTTTTGGATTTCAGTTTGTATTTCTTGCCCATCATCCTCTTCATCAGAAGAGAGAATTTCAACCCTATTGTCAAATAAGTAGTCGTCTCTTCTTTCATGGTTAGAGCTTCTTTGAAAGATTTGAGAGGTGGGGAAAGAGATCCCATTGCATCAGGATCATGATCTGGGGTTCCCTCATTTGATACTATAAGGTCCATATTTATCTCATTGGCCATGGCTGTGTCTTTAGGTGGGTCGAAACTTTTGATTTTCTTAGTGCTTCTGATCAAGTGATCTTCTTCTTAAGTTGTCTTCTCATGGTTCAAAGGATCTTGATGATCATTGGTCCTTCCTGAAAAATTTTCTATCATAATGTATGCGAAAGATTCCTTTGCCATATCATTGTGAGTGGCTTTGTGAATCTAAAAGTGTGAGTCTCTAGGCTTAATAAAATTATAGTGTATATTCTTAAAATTAGGGCAAATTACACAAATAGTCCCTATACTTTACCCTGTTTGTCACCTAGGAGGGGTTTGATGAGGTTTGAAAAGAGTGGAAAGTTGTCCCCTCTTTCATTGGGCCTTTTGAGATTCTTAAGTGGATTGGAGAGGTAGCTTATCGTTTGTCCTTACCGCCACAGCTTTCCAGGGTTCATGATGTGTTTCATATTAGCATGCTTCGGAAGTGCGAGCCGAGTCCATCGTATTTGTTAGATTGGACCGACTTAGAGGTAGATGAGGATGTCTCATATGAGGAGAGGTCGGTGAGAGTCTTGGATACCCGGAACCAAGTCTTGCGAGGCAAGACAATTCCCTTGGTTATGGTATTGTGGAAACATCACAAGGTTGAGGAAGCAACTTGGGAATGTGAATTGGAAATTCGTGAAAAGTATCTGAATTTGTTTGTTAATGTTTGATCATGTGTTGTATTGTTGTTATGTTAATGAGATATGGAAACATTGTATATGTTGTTTATGTTTTGGAAATACGAGTTTATTATGAACATTGTATATGTTTTGGAAATATAAATTGTGTATCCAATATTGAGAATTTGTTTATCATGTTGATGGGATTAAATGACCGGAGAATGGGTCATGGTGATAGAATTGAATAATAATCATTATGGTTGTAGTTGGTTTTAACGTAGTTTTAAAACTTGATTCGAAATTTCAGGGATGAAATTCTTTAAGGGGAGAGGTTATAACGATTCCAGTTTTGACCTAACTCTTGTTGTATCCCGGACTGGGGTTATATGGTTTCATATTGTTGTTCATATCTTGCTTCCCTTGTAACTTCTTAAATTTGGCTATGGGATTGTTGTGGTTACGTTTGGGACATATTGGTTGCTTAGTTTCCAAACTCTTGTTGCCCTGAATTTTGCTCCTCTGCTCGAGTAGCACTTCTTGCGCTCGAGCGGGCTTTGTAAATTCTTAGTACTTTTGCAAGTCTACAAAACTATTGGGAGAATGTATTCTATGCTCGAGCGGTCCTTTCTGTGCTCAAGCGGTTTAGCTCGAGCGGTCATTCTTGCGCTCAAGCGATTGGTTTATTGTCTACAAAACTACTAGAAGTGTGCATTCTGCGCTCAAGCGTCACTTCTTGTGCCCGAGTGGAACAACTTATTGTGTCTAAAGCTCGAGCTTCACTCCTTGCGCTCGAGTGGACTGTCCATATATCAGTTCGCAAAAATGACGTTTTACATCACTTTTTCAGATCTATTTCTCTCTAAACACTAAAGTTGAGACTCTCTCTTTCTAAAACCTACATTTTCTCTACTTTTTCATCTAGATCTAGTGATTTCTCCACCCTTGTGCCTTTGTTAAAAAGGTAAAACACATAAAGAGTTACGTTTTGGTCCAAATCAATCTTGGTTTCGGCGTCTTTGGAGTTTCTCCACTTCTCCCTTGGTCTTCTAAACTTGAAATAGGAACTTTCTACACTCTCCTATGAATTTGAACTTAGTTATTTGTTGATTGTGTAAATAATGTTGGGATTGGAGGATTTTAGACAAAACCTAAGATTTTGGTTCAAAATCTAAAGAGGGGTTTTCAAATGAAGGTATTGAAAACGGTTCTGGATGTAGACATGAGGATGTATTATGTTAAATTTGTTGATTTTGACACATGGGTTGGATTTGGAAGAAATGAAGCTTTGTCCTAAAATGTTTCAAATAATTATTTTGTATAAATAATGAAATTGGTATTGGGAATGTGAAATTAGATGAATGTGTATATAAATGGTAGAGTTGGATGTGTATCATCTCTCACCTATGGAAATTTGGATAATTTATCTGTCTTGGAGATTGTATATCTGTTTAGAAATATCTGTTTTGGACTATCGGTGGAGGATAGTTATGATTGTTGTAGAAATTACATGAGGATTAGGTGAACTAGAACTAATCTATTATTTGTTGTCATTGAATAGTCGTGTTTTAAATACATTGTATATATATGATGTTAGGAGGAGAAAGAAAATGTACTCCATATTTGGGAGAAGAAAGATGATGGACTCTATTGAATTAAGTTGGCATGTGTGTCCAGGGTGAAAGTCCCGAAAACCGTACGTATATATAGGTGTCGATCCTGCGAACAAAATTTCTGTAAAATGGCAAATTGAAGTGTTTACATGGTGGTTATATGTTAGAGAACCACTGAGTTGTAGTCTCAGTTGGATTTTTTGGGTAATAATGAACATGGCTTATGAATTGAGGAAAAATGAATTGACATGAATGGAATTGAGATAACAAGGATTGGGATATAGAATTTGGCATATTATGATTTTGTGAAATATGAGTGATTTTACCACGGGCATTGTATGTGCATATCTTACTTATATCTTTGTTAAGACTCATATATTGTGTTAGATTGTTTCTACTGGGCTTTGGCTCACCCTATTTGGAAAAAACTATTTTCAGGTATTGGTGATATGCCTCTGCCAAGGCAGTAGCTTGGAGGGATTTGGAGCAAGAGTTTCTATTTTGTTGTGTCTATTTTTGTATAGCCAAGGGTTTTAAATTGTGTTGAGCTAGGTTCATTTTTGTTATAACCAAGTAACGACTTGGAAAGATATAAGCCATTAAGGCAAATGATTATCTGTGTAACTTTCATTCATTCTTGTATTTGTCTTTCATGTGTATCAACTCTGATGAATGAAGGCATGTTAATTCAATTATATTTTCACTTATGAGATGGGTTTGTTATATTTATTTTGGAACGTTACATATTCCATAACTTAGCATATTGTTCCATGAGGCTTCCCTCTATCAATTCTTGCGCTTTTCTCTTTGTCCTATCACTTGGTTCTTGGATATCCCAACCTTGTGATCCTTGCACAACTTGCTTGAATGACTGCGTTGGATTAGATGGATTGGACTTTAATGTCTCCAAGTACTTCTTAGACAGCCAGGTCGAATTCACTTGTCTATTATAAAAAATTCTGCCTCAATCGTGAATGGGAACATATGTCTTTATCTGGAATGATGGTTGTCCTTGCATCTTGAATGCATAAAGCATCCACTCACATGGTGGCTTACAGATGACCCTAACTCTCATACTATCATTTTTTACTAACTTAACAGCCTTCTCAGTCTAAATACCATGCTCCTTAACAGCAGCTTTGAATATTTTGGCAGTGCCAAAAACCATGCCAACCTTGAATTGTGGGTCTGCTATGTCTGTGTTTGGAATAAACTCTGGGTATCTAACCATGTTGCTTCCAGCCTCTTCATCAGAAGATCCATTAATGCTCTTGAGGTCATCAGATGTAACATCCAGCTCTAGGCAGTCAATATGAGGTACCTTAACCCTTTCATCATTATGTTTCTGCCTCCTTAACCCACCCCATTCAACATTCCTATCAACATTAGCATCAAATAGTATGTCATCCTCATTGAAATCATAGTCACTATCCTCAAAATCCTCTAGATCTATAGAATAGTTTGATGAATCATAACTCTGTCTTTCAACTTCAACTTCAACCTAACCCTCACCCTCCACATTACTTGTGCCACTTCCAATTTCCTCAATGACAATTGATGCTGGTGAAAGGGATTAAACTCTTCAAGGTCAAGCAACTAATCATCAGGGATGTGCTCTAAATACACTTCAATTATCCTACTTACATGCACCCATTTCTCCATATCCATTACATCACTATCATTCCTAAGTGGCCTTTGATAATGGTATGAAATGAATTCAGTATAACCTAACTTTTAAGTCATATCCCCTATCTCTGTCAACCTCATTTTGTCAGCATCATAATTGTCCCAAAATGATGATTTCCCCCCTACATAAGCCATATTTACTAAAGACTTAAAAACCCCACCATGATGCAGTTTGATACTGAAATAATCACCATCTGGATCTGAAATAGAAGATAACATATTTATTGTATGATCCACAATACAGGACAAGGGGGACCACAACACATTATATATCCATAAATTGTAGATATTGATTTGTTTTTTTGTCAGTGTGCAGTTGTGTAGATGTGTCGACATGTGTGAATATATAAACATATATTCATCTCGTCACTTTTAAACAAAGCGAAGCAAAAGTAGATTCTTTGACCCGTCCACTGATTCAACTTGCACACAGATAAAATAAAGCAAAATACAAAAAAAAAAAAGGGTAATAGTACTTTTTTACTTACCATAATCTAGTATTTCATCACCAATCCTTACAATTGCCATGTTCATCTTTTCATCTCGTCAATCGTTTTCTTCTCTATCGACACCAATGTCAGCAGATTTACAATCAAATAATTTTTTGGTAACTCAAGACCCTAGAAACGATTCGATTGTGTAGAGAGAGAATGGACTTGCTGATTTAGGGAAGATACAAGTAGAGGGACGATAGAGGTAACCTAGGGTTTGAAGTGAAAAAACGAGTGTGTCCCTCAGTAATTGCTAGAGGGAGCACGTGAGAGGCAGGCGATGGCTTTCCATTCATAATTTCAAACGTGCATCAATTATTGGACGAAATTGACATACTTCGTTAAATTGAGAGGCTAAATCGAGCAATTTTAAATGTCAGGGTCCAAAATGACACACGGGATAATGTACAGGGACTATTTGTGTAATTTGCCCTTAAAATTATATTTTTTTATGATAAAAGTTTTACTTTTGTGAATAGTAAAAGGGGATTTTAGTTTAAGGTTATTAATATTAAGATTTTACAAGATAAATAACATATAATATTTTCATAGTAGTTGGGGTCTTTCAACATTTTCACAGAGAGAAATTTCTAACTCTTCACACTGATATTTCTCTAATAACAATATTGAGGGAGCTTAAGGCCTCATTTGGGAACATGCTTTTTTAGTAACTTTTTGGCTTTTTGATTAAAATGTGATGTAAAAAAAACTAGTATGTTTTGGATGATTTTTTGGCTTTTTACGAAAAGATGTGTAAAAAGTAGAGAGAAAATTATCTTTGACTTTTTGGTATGAGTTGTTGGCTTTTTAATTTTTTTTAGTAACTTTTTGACTCTTTGAATAAAAAGGGCACTTGCCAAACGAGGCCTAACTAATAAGAAAAAATATATTGGATCTCCTACTACCCAAAGTTGGGAATGTTTCACTAATTTTTTCATAATAAAAAGATATAATTTTTGTGATTAAAAAATTATATTTTTTATATAATTACATCATTTCCGGGATGACCGTGATAATTTTTTCCCATCATATACGTGTATCAACTATGCTGCAGACCCCCAGTGAGGTGGCGAGCCCCCACTGGCTGAAACTCAAAAATAAAATAAAATAAAATAAAACAGTTTTTTTTTGTCCAATCACGGTGCGCCACCTCACTAGGGGTCGACTCCCAGTGGGGGTCCGAAGCATTTTTCTACGTGTATTTATATTTTTTGTCTTGTTTGATTCTTTGGTTTTTTTTATTTATGGTTCATGTGAGATAAATTGTCTATAAATTTATTGAATGACAAAGTAATATATGACTTTTATAATTGTGCAAGGGTTACAAATGTACTTTATTTACATTTATTATTTGTTGAATTCACAAAATTTTATATTTTAATTGGAAAATGCTATAGACCCCAAATAATCTATCAAGTTTTTTTTATCAAACCTCTCAAATTTTTTACCCATATGAAAAGTTTGATAAAAAAATTGATAAATTATTTGGGATCTCTAACATTACTTTTTTTTAATTTGGTCCCTCCAACATAAAATTGGTAATGGTAATTACTTAAAAAATTCATCACTACCACATATATATTGATTCAAATTAACTAGTTTACCTATGCTTTTAAATTTAATTTTAGGTGTAAAATCTGATTTATCTGCTTTAGTTTTGCATAGATATGAAACAGTAATTTCTTTATAAAACAAAATTGATAGATTTTTTAAATTTTTTGACAATTTAAAAAAAAAATTATTTTAAAGACTTTTGATACTAAAATCCCTAGAAATTAATGAACAAAATCACATAAGATGAACACTGCTTAAATCAATTTATTTAGGAAAAAATAGTGAAATATCTCTCTCCAACTTTGGATAGTAGAAGATATACAATATATTTTTTCTTATTAATTGAAGTCCCTCAATAATAGGATTAGAGAAATTCTAGGTTGTCACTGAGAAATTTTAGCCCGTCAACTTCTCTTTAAAGAGCTGAAATTTCTCTGTGAAAAAAGAAATTTCTCTGTGAAGAGTTAGAAATTTCTCTATAAAAATGTTAAGAGACTCCAACTCTTATGAAAATATTACATATCTTTTATCTAATAAAATCTTAATATCAAGAATCTTAAATTAAAAATCTCATTTATTTATCTTTGGTGAATTTTATAAATTTCTATTTATTTTTTAAAAAAAAATTAAAGCATTTTAGAAAAAAGTCCACTACAAATGAATAAAAAGAAATAATTCAGAAGAAATATTATTAAAAGAGCTAGTGTTTCCAAACAAAATTCACAAGTTATATAGCATTTCATATGAGACTCAACATTGTGTTTAATTGTTTGCATTGGAGGATCTAAAACTTCCATACTATCTAAAACTTCCATAATTTTTTCATAAAAAAAGAACATAATAATAATGAAACAAAACGCTTTAATAATATTGACACATTCATTTTATTATTAGTAAATGAGTGAGATTCCTAATAATGAGATTTTCATTCTTTCCCTTTGATTTGTCATCTAAACATAATTTTTTAGTAATATCTTATTAGCCGTATCTTATACAATGAAATGAAATGTAAACACTGTTTTTCTAAAAATAAACAAAAAATAAACAAAAACCAGTTTATAAAATTTTTGTAAATATAAACTGAAAACGTAAACGTTACCAAACAACAACATTGTGTTTAATTGTTTGCATTGGAGGATCTAAAACTTCCATACTATTTAAAACTTCCATAATTTTTTCATAAATAAAGAACATAATAATAATGAAACAAAACGCTTTAATAATATTGACACATTCATTTTATTATTAGTAAATGAGTGAGATTCCTAATAATGAGATTTTCATTCTTTCCCTTTGATTTGTCATCTAAACATAATTTTTTAGTAATATCTTATTAGCCGTATCTTATACAATGAAATGAAATGTAAACACATGCACATCTGAAACAATCCAAAGATTACTAGAATCTTAAGTTCGTTATTCCTTACATTTTATTCACACATCACAGTTTATAAAACCACTTGTTTACATCGTCTGACTAAATATAATGAACGATACTTACATGTTCCTCTTAATTTTGCCAAATGATTTAACTTCTCTCTCTCTCATCAAGCTCTTCTGGTCAACTGTTCCTTCGACGTGCTCTCAAATATCTTGTCAGCGCTTCCAACCTCAAATCCATCTCGCCTATGGAACTCCCTCACCTATGCAAGTTGACAACGCAAGCAATTAAAAATAGTACAACATAAATACAAAACATATGCAAACATTATATTATGGCGTAAACAAATACGCAAACAAGTCTAACAAGGATTAGAGTACTAAGCAAAGTTCCAAAGGATATCGATTGAATATCTTGATTAATGACAGTTTCATGAGGTTAATACCAAGAAGAATGCACCATTATTATACATGTGGGATAATATGTAACCTTGAATTGAGTAGAATTGTCTTTTAAAAATGAAGAGTCGCTAACCTCTTTTTCGGGTAAATTCTTGAACTGTGGTAGTATGAGGCGCTCAGCGAACTCAATGTATGAACAAGGGACAGACTCTGTGATGCCATCAGAAAAACAGAACGAGACTGAATCTGCCACGGTCGAACTTTGCAGCAGCATTCCATCAGGGCTCACTAACAATAAAAGAAATATAAAGTTGTAAGCTATCAGCACCATACTCAAAAGAACCAAATTAAGGGGAAAAAATATATGATGTCGTAAAAATTAAAAAAAAAAATTGATATGGGCATGATTAGAAATGAGTAAATAACACAAACTACTAGATTTATCCCCTGTCAAGAAAAGTTAGCTCAAAATATCAGCAGGAAACTTCACGCTTTCTATGGAAACCATCACATTTATTCAAGTTCAAAAATAGTTGTTCATGATGAAAAGAACCAAAAAGGATTACACAAATCATTTCAGATCTTGCAGAAACATTATTGTTGTCCAAAAAAGAAAAAACCCACCAAATGTGTAACCAATGAGCATAATCTTACATAAAACACTTCCAATCCACATTAGATGTCAGGTATCACAGTAATAAGTGAGTCTATCCTAGAGAGAGAAAATTATTTGAGATCTCCCTCAAGAATTTTTAATCATCTCAAAATATTTGACACTCACAGTTCTGGAAACTGAATCAATTACAGTCAAGCAAGTCACAAAACCAATTTCCAAATCTACTTTTCCCAAGTGAAGCCTTGATTCTTATCCTCAAAAACAGGAGATAGAACAACATTATCATGCACATGTGGTTATCTTCATTTGATATTAATAAAGCTTTTGTTTAGAAGAGCCCTTGATATCCTATTTAGTTGCTGCCATCATGCCACATGATGAAGATTTACTGTTGCATCAACTAAACGACTAGATACAGATACCAACAACTAGCATTATATTATTGGGATTTACCTGCAGTAGAGACAAATATATATATATATATATTATAAGTATAACTCTGTATCAAGATTGAATAGCAACAAAATAAGTTGGAGGCAAGTAAGAAGTTATTTATCACAAACCCTTTAGAACACCTCCTTCAGAGTTCAACTTGAACCCACTCTCCTCAATAAATTGGTTGACGCTTTTGATATTCCCCAATTGAGATTTCAGATGATGCGTAGATATAGTGACATGATTAACTGCATAACCATTGACAAGAGTCCAGGCAGCATATTCACTTTCCCTGAAAATACATAAATCAAACAGTAACAGTTGTCCCCATTTGATGGGACTTAAGGCTTGGATTGGTTTAAACAGTAACAGTTGTAGAATGACTGATGTCATAATTAATCCTGCTAATATAAAGTTCCAAACTAAATTTACGCAACTAATCCAGTGACAGAACAAAACCACAACAAAGTAACGAAATTTTGGATTATTGACTTTGGAATCCCTTCCACTGGGAGATATACAAAAAATTGTTAACATAAACATGTAGACACACATCAACAGATAAATGAAAATTATATACCTAGCCAATTGTTGGAATTCAGAATATAAGGGCTTTTCCCATGTCAAAGAGCCCAGTGCACTTGCAAGAGCTGCTTGTTTGTTTCCGCGACCTGATATTTCGGTGTATTTTCTAATTATTTCCTGCATGTAGGAAGCAACAATTAAGTATAATGTACATGGAAAAAAAAAAGATCACTTGAAAGGAGAAAAGGATTACATCATACCAATTAGGTAACAAAAATGAAAGCAAGGAAAGACCATAGAGGTTACAATGAGCTGAAAATTAAATATGATGGCTAGTAGAGTCTTTTGTACCTCTCTCAATCTTAATGTTATCTGCTTAAGTTAGACAAGCAATAGCTTACCTCACTAGAGATAGTTGACCATTGGAAGATATTCTAACTAGAGCAGATCTCACTCTATAACAAAATCCTATTTAAAATATAATAAAATAAATCATATCTATCTTATATTTTGAATGGACAAGAAAACAATAAAGGTTCATATTACATCACACAACAGATATAACTATGGACACATTTCATAGCAACAGTATAGATATCATTCATTTCAACCTAAAAGTTTGGCATATTTAAACCCCTTGATGATCAATTGTCATCCCCACATAATTGGGACAAAATGATTAGTTTGGTTTAGTTATGATCAACAGTCGTGTTCAATGAGTCTACAAAGATAGGTTGGACAGATAGCGATTAATATATATCATAATCAGATTTGACTGGTCAAAAACAATTAGTATTCAGCAAAAACCTAATTCAGATGGCATCAATACCAAATTAAACTAAAACCATAAAACAGTTGCTTTTTGCCCATTTCAATGCATGACATAGAACATCTTCATTGTGCAAGTGTAAGAACTCAAAAGAAAAGTAGGTCAAACCTCTTTTGACTGAAAAGCTTCCTTCAATGTTTCCAAGGGACTCACAAAAACCAAATAGCATTGCCCAAATCAACATGAATATCCAAAAAAACAAGTTCTACCAAACTGAAACTGTTACTAAATAAATAAATAAAAGAGATAATCATATGACCAACTTCACTTACAGATATAATATGACACCAAAAAAAAATATTAAAATCACATATTATTCTGAGTCTATCAGAACTATCTCTTATGCACTTAGCAACAGTATGAAACTCAGCTATCAGTTAACCAAGAAAAGTCTCAACAATAAACCTGAGCTTGAGGACTCATTTGATCTACAAGCAATTCTGATATAAATATTCTAGGCAAAGGACCATTAACACCACTGCCACCATCAGAAACTGGAAGGCTGGGAGGAGAAAACCACAGAGCTTTTAACTTCTTCGCTGGAAATCTCAACTCTTCCCGTTGAGTATAACCAAAATCCAGAAAAAAGTTTGCCATAGAACCAATGCCATGACCATTCACCTGTAAAAGGAGAGTAAAGGGAACATTAAACATCAAAGATGTACAACAATATCTCCTAACAAAACCATAGAATTGGAAACTATGACCCCGCTTGATGAAGCTTATGGGGGTGCTTGCGGTTGTTTTCATTTTGGGAGTCTGTGACTGTGACAGAATGTTCGGTGCAGCTTCCATTTACAACTTATGAGGCAAAATTGCTTACTAAAAAGTTATTATTGGAAAGCTAGGAAAGGAGTGCTTTTAGGTTCTGTATTTAGATTATTAGCTTTTGGCTCGCAAGAAGCTGCATTGAACGGGACCTACATACTGAAGGCAGAACTTTGGAGAAAAAGCACAAGTGAAGAATAGATAAAGAGGAAATATATATATATACTTTACACATGTTTGCACATACATTTATGATAACGACGACATGATTGTTTAACATTTGTTTGCTTTCTAAAAAGTCTTCAATATGGTGAATTATAACAACAGTGCAGTGAATTAACAAAAACAAAGACCACGACATGAGACAGAATTAACCCTAACTAAAAGAATGCACAAAAATGAGAACAATTATACCCCAAATGTCCTAAACGCGAGATGATCATAGCATATTTGATTATTATCAACTGAATGAACACGCTCCAAGATGGCTTTAGCAGTGGGATTCTTATTTAAATACACACTTTCCATACTTGCCAACACACTCCTAAAGAATGATTCACCTCCCTGCAAAAACACGGATTATCCATAAGAACTTTATCAATACCACAATAATAGAACAATAACATCATCACAAGCAACTAAGTATAGATTGAAAACATGTTTAATTTTTAAAACTTAAAATACAACTAATATATTTTGAGGTGTAATGGTATATCAATGTTTCATTCTTAGTACAAATGTTAGGTTATTGCCTTCAAAAAAAAATCATTTAGACTAGCCTAGGATGTATATTTTTAGATTCTAACCACAAACTGTTCCATTTCCAAGTTGCATTGTTTATTGACTAATGCTTATGGTGACTGCATTGAGAGCACTATTGATCATTTGCACATATACCTGAATAGTACTGCTTCCAAAGAAATGAAAAACTATATCAAGTTGATCACTAGAAAACACTGATTTTAAATTCTCCAATTCATGTATAAAGTTGGTGAAACTTAAACTGGGATCAAGTGGTGTTTAATAAAACTAAAAACTGAAATTAAGTAATGAAAACTTAATATTGAATTTTTTAATCTCAAAATTGGTTTGATATGTACTGAAATTTAATCAAGTTGTTTGCTATGTATTATGTACCATAAGCTAAAATTTGAAATTTATATTAAATTACTAATTTTCTCTTCCACTCTTCATATTATGTGGTGGATTAGTAGTGACCTATGAAGCATGGGTGTTGGTACGGATATGGGTACAAGTATGATACGGGTATATTGATACGCTAAAATCTAAAAAAATTAAGGTACGGGTATGGCTAGGGTACGTTAAATATTTATTTATTTATTAAATTTATAGCTACACATCCTACCTACAAATCAAAGTTCAAAACAATAGCTATAAAGTGAAATTATAAAACCCAAAATAAATCAATATTCAACAATACAAATACAATACTATACAACAATAAGTGGAAGAGGGCAAAGTTACTCAATAATAGTGTAAAGAGTTGGTGGTTCCAAATTATACAAATTTTTTGATGATTAAAGAGAAATAAGGTTGTGGACTTGCATCAAATTCCAACTTCTGAAAAAAATAAAAATAAAAAAATAAAATCAGTTGTTGTGGGGTACCCATGGAGTACCCACCGCGTAACCAACTTCCCCAAATCATATATGACGTATCCTGTACGTATACGGTGTACCCGGCATAGTGACATAGTGATAATAGCTATGTGATAATAGCTATGTGATGGTAACGGTAGCAACAGTAGTGACATAGTGATAATAGCTATGTGATGGTAACGGTAGCAACAGTAGTGGTAGGATAATGGTGGCAACAAGATGGTGGTTACAAAGTAGTGGCAGGAATGGTGGTAGAGGGGAGGTGGTGGTGGTGGTGGTAATAGTGGCGATGGTGGTAAGTGGCAACAGTTGCGATTGTGGTGGCGGTAGTGGCTGCAATTGGGTGGCAATGATGGTGGTTGTGGTTGTGGTGGGGTAGTGGTAATGGTGGTAGTGGTGGCAGTGGAGGGGTGATGGCATTACACCTCAATAGTGGCATAAACATAATCGATTAAACATTTAATATTTTATATTAAGAAGAAGCCTATCACTTAAAATTTTAGTTTATTTTAAAAATATTTCTTAACTTCTTAGGTAAAATGAATTGTGATTATAAGACCCATTTAATTGATTTTTACTTAATCCATTCAGTTTTAAGTAGTGAATTAAGTTATCCAACACCCCTAAAGATTGATCGAGATTTGTATTTTATACAAATAAAATTTGGTCAAAATATTTAGCCAAGCTTAGGAATCTGGGGGGAAAGAAAACCTTTTTAATACTTAGTACTAGTTTGGCTGAAAATTTAGGCAAAGAACATAAAAAAATTCAAAGATTCAGGTTTTCAAATAGGCAGTGAAGACAAAATTTGAGAAAATTTGGGATTTGGATTAACAAAAAATAAAAGCTCATAAAAAAATCTAACCAAAAAAAAAAAAAGAAAAAGAAAAGCAGATTAGCCTTGTTTGATGCAGGTGCTTATGAAAAATGACTTAAATTTCAGAAATACACAAACAACACACAATCGTATCTAGTTTAATTATCATATGGAAAGAATAGATTCACCTTGATGTTTAATTATCATCCAAACAACACATAAAACGTATATAGTTTGGATTTCACTTTCAGGATCACAAAATCAAATTGAAAAACGCAAATAAAAAATACAGGGGAGAAGAGTACCCAAAAAGGAGAGTGTTGTTGTTGTTGAGGTCCATCGTCGGCTTTAGAAGCAGAGACGATTGTGAGATTTCGGTTTCCATTGGGAATCGAATTCGCAGGGAATACGCTTTTCAAGGAAATGAAATTCTTTGATTTGGTTTGGAGGAGAGCAGAGGAGGAAGAAGAAAAAGAAGAATAGGAGGAGAGAGAAGAGTATTTGGTGAAAGAAGATGAAAGCCTCATGGTTTCCATTAATTTTTGATCGTCTTTTTCGTTTGTTGATCAGAAGCAGAAATACAAAACAAAACACGCGAATCCTCAACTGCACTACTCAGCTCAGTGGCGTGGTGGACTGTACTTTTATGGCACGTTTGATTGGGTGGATTAGAATATGAGATTGGAATAATTAATTATGGGCTCAATTATTTTATGTTTGTTTTAATATTTTAGTTTAGGATTATTAATATAATGGATAATTAATCTAATAAATTTGTAAGATTATTAGTAATGGGGTAGGGATAGGATTATTAATCCAATGGATATTAATCCAATTGGATAATGAATTCCACACTAATTTAATAGGATTATTAATACTTCACTATTAGTCTAAGATTGGGATTATTAATCCGTGGACCCAATCATCCTATGTTTGTTTTGACATTTTGGTGTAGGATTATTAATTCAATGGATAATTAATCCAACAAATTTGTAGGATTATTAGTAATGGGGTAGGGATGGAATAGTTAACACCATACTAATTTAATAGGATTATTAATACCTCACTATTAGTGTTGTGAATCAAACATGACTTTACACTTTGATTGACGGACGGATTTGGGAACAATTTGGAAACGAAAAAGGAACTAGGTGAAATCCGGTTTATCATTCTCTTCGTAAATTCTTTCTCAAATTTCGAAGCAAATACTGTTAAATAAAACAATAATGATAGAGATCCCTTTGTAGAGGACCCCACAACCCCTTTGTGATCTACACCATTTATGATGTGGATCCCACACATATATGAGTGGACCCCACACATATATGAGTGGACCCCACACATCATGAATGGTGTAGATCAGTAACAAAAATGCTAGAGGTCTCAAAAATTTTATCAAAAGTTTTACCAAATGTGTCACATGGGTGCGGGACCCACATGGGACCCACATTGTGTGGGTACCACACCCATGTGAGACATTTAGTAAAATTTTTGGTAGAATATTTGGGGTCTCTAGCATTACTCAGATCAGTAAAGGGGTTGTGGAGTCCTCCACAAAGGGGGTCTGACTCATTTTTCTAAATAAAATTAAAGAATCCAATCCAGTAAGGCTGTGATTGGTTGAGAGATTTGAGATAGAATTTAAAAAGGTAAAAGGAAAAAATATATAAAATTAAGTGAAATATATATATATATTATTCATATTTTACCTATCTTTTTCATTTTTTTTTCTAAATTCTTTCTCAAATTCATCAACCAAACAAACCATAAAAGTCTATGGCATATGCCGCTCAAAAGGCATCTGTAATGGGATTTCTAACCATAAAGCTCCAAATATCTTAATTTTAATTTTTTAATTTAAAAAAAAAATCAGTATTTATTGATTTTCCCCATCAATAAATCTTTTTGACTTTTTAAATATCATAAGGTTCAGAAAGTAATATTGAGTAATAATATAAAGTCAAAAAAATATTTTATTTTATTTTATTTTGAATAAATGGTCAGTATAAAAATATATAGACTATTAAATTCAAAATATTATGAATAATTATTTAAGAAAATTAAAAATATATATTATTGTTATTTTTTTTATTATATAAAAATACGGGGTTTCACAAATAGTCAACAAAAACAAAATAGGTTAAAATAATCAATAAGACAAAATATCACATTCAAACTATAATCATTTCACTTTTTCTCTCATAATTATCAAAGCAACTACAAAAAAACTAACCAACTTTCGAAACACAATTTTTTTAATCAGGCTAAAATAGCCAAAAAACTAAAAAGTCAATTTCCCAAACGAGCCCATTATTGACTTGTTCTAAATTACATACTTTTATTATTGGGTAAATTACAAATACACCCCATGATGTGTGCTTAAAGTACAAATTACCTCCTATGGTTTGAAAAATTACAAATATCTCCTTATTATAATTTTTTATTTGACAGAATTAATAAAAAAATGAAATTCATAATTGCTCTTCTATATAATAATAAAATTATCCAAATTATTAATTGAAACATATTTTTAACATCATTAAAAACTGTTAATTAACTTGATGATTTATTAATAAAATGGGTGATTTGTTATGAAATTAGAAATCTCAGAAGGTGGAATGTAATTTTTAAAACCATAGGGGGCGATTCGTATTTTAATCAAATCTTAGGAGGTGTATTTGTAATTTACTCTATTAAAAAATAACATGTTGCAATTGTGAAAAAAAAAATAAAAAAATAAAAAAAATTACATTGTGCATTTCATTAAAATCTATATAAAAAAAAATTCTATATCAAAGAAATATCTAAAACAAATATAAATTCTTATTAAAAAATAATAGGTTGCAATTGAGAAAGAAAAAAAAGAGAGAAAAAATTACACTGTAAAAAATAATTTGTATATTAAAAAAATATCTAAAACAAATATAAATTCTTATTAAAAAATAACAAGTTGCAACTGCAAAAAAATAATAATAATAAAATTACACTGTGCATTTCATTAATGATACTCAAAAAATGAGCGAAGCATTTTTGAAAAGGCTTAATACCTATCCACTCTCAAATTATCAAATGAATATAAATAAACCAAATAATTCAGCTTTAATGGCTAACAAATATTAGAAACCCGACCATTGAAGCCTAATAACTATTAATTAATAGAATTCAACAATTAAAATATCTCAAACCATATCTCTTTATTTTCTCAAATGTTCCTTTTTTTGGTTCATGCATTCATTCTAATATTGATAAAGAATTTGACATATAGAAGAGTCAGAGACATTAAAATTATATATTAAGTTATGTAATTGTTATGATAAAAATAATGGTTGTCGTCTTCTTTTATGGCAATTTATCTGGTTATATCTCTAATTAAAACATCAAGTGTGCTTCTACATTATCATTGAACGTTGCTTTCATTTTTTTTTAGATACTTTGTCTCACAATTGCTTGCGTTTTGTATTATGAAATTTATTACATCTATGTTTGGTAAAACTATTAGATGGACCTAATGCAAAAAGTGCAAACTATTTCAATGTCATTCTAGTGATTAGAAGTACCAAAAATATACACAAAAAGTATATGAATAGACAATATTTTATCAAATTTGTTTGTCAGTCTCATTTCTTGAAAATCGTATAATTCATTTATTTTTTATATTATATTTTATGTTTGGTTTCTGAACTTTTTGTTTTTATATAGTTTTATTTGTTTTCTTTAAAAGTTTATTTTTGAAAATTAATAAATAAATAAATGAATCATTTTCTATTTCAAACAACTTCATTTTTGTTTTTTCTTAAAGCAGTTTTAGTTTTGGACAATTACTTATTTCTTTTTTTTCTATATATCATAATTTTGTGCATTTTAAGTGTATGATATTTTCACTAATACACTCGTAGATGCACCATGAAAGAAGCATTATGCAAAAATCAAATAAGAAAAAGAAAAATAAATAAATACGATGAATGCGGAGCAAAGATCAAAGATCAAAACTGTCAAAACAAGCAAGCAAACAAACAAGTAAGTAGAATAAAATATTTAACAATAGACATTTGAAATTTGCAACAAAATTTTATAACTTTCCTTTTTGCTAAGAAAATTCTATTTGGTATTAGCTAAATAAAATGCTTTTAAATTATTTTTTTTAAATTTGAAATTAAAACTATAGTAAATTTATGTAAGAATAATTGCTAACCATTTTTTTTTACTTAATGTATAATATTTATATTGACTAAATTTTTTAGGTTTATTTTTTTAAGTATTTATATAGAAGTAAAAAAATGTTGTTAGGAATAAATTTTTTCTTAATTTAATTATAAATTTTGCCCGTACATTATTTTTTAAATTTTGAATAAAAGCAAACAGAAAATAATTAATTAAAGATATGTTGCATTTGTTTTGTGAGCAAAAAAAAAAAATTAAAAATTAAAAATCACAATTCACATATATATAAACAATTGTAAACAAAACCCGTACATAGCACAGGTGGAACACTAGTAGTTGATAATATAAAAATATCTCTGAAATATATAATTCAATTATTTAAATTGTAAACACAACCCGTACATAGCACAGGTGAAACACTAGTAATTAATAATATAAAAATATCTCTGAAATATATAATTCAATTATTTATATTTTTAAATCTTATTTCAATATAAGTTAATATAAATAGTAAATTAAAAAATAAATCAAAACTCATAAAAAAAAATTAAAATATGTTAATCATTCATCACTTTTATATATTTCTCAATATAATTATTGGCACAAAATGATCAATCTACAGATACAAAATTAATTTTATTTTTAAAAAAAAAAAATCATTATCAAAACATAGGATCAATACGTAAAAATAAATTTAAAAAATAAAAATAAAATTTTCAAGACTTATAAATAAATAATTCCTGTTCATTGGACTTATAAGTAACATCCCAATATATATTAGGCAAATACTAACACTTGTTAATAATAAAAGTGTGATAAAAAGTGTAAAAAAGTTTAAAGGTGTTTTGAATTCTTAAAAAATGTTTTGAATTTATAGGTAAATGTCTTAGGATCTAAACATTTTTTGCATTTTTTTTATTTTTATTTTTATTTTTATTTTTTGGGTTTTCTAGAATTACCAGCAAGACCCACGTAAGTAGAGTCCACACGAGGGACTCACCTTTATATAGAATGGTGTGTGGGTGATTTTCCGATCACACTGCCCAACTCAGTATTCAGCTGGAGACCACTGACAGAATAGATGACACCTGGCTAACCTGTAACAGAAGAGAAGATTCCGGCGGTGATTTGTCCACCTGGGGATACTCCAACGATCAAGTCAGTATCTCTCTCAAAGATAATCAATAGTGCTAATCTCACTAGACAAAATATAAATTGTGTACCTCAGACCCATGGGGGTGCCTCTCTTTTATAGTTACCTCAATCTTAATCCCAATAAAAGCCTGACTTCTATGGATTCCTGTTTAGTACTTACTTTGGACTCCTCAAGAGATAAAGATAAACTCCCTAAGAGCTTTATTCTTATCTTGGCTAAGTCTCCTCTTTATTCTAGGACTCTTATCCCTTATCCGCTTATCTCAGAATTCGATAGCTTCGGAGATTACCTCGGCTTCACCGAGATCATCTCGGCATCATATCCTGGACATGTGACACCTCGGCTGACACCTGGGCGTCACTTTGGCCACGTACTGGGACTCAGAAAATATATCCCCACAACTGCCCCCTAGGTTCTATTACATCGGCATTCTGAGGTGATGGAACCTATATCATTCCTTTCTTCCAGTACATCGGTTTACAGTATCTCAGTCGAGATATTTATTTTGGCCGACATGTCTTTGTTAAAGAACAAGAACTTCAAGAACCCTTTCACGCGTATGAGCTGTCATACAATAATTTAACTGTTTATGACACATGTCTTTCCTATATTGGATCGTACTTGTGACGTGCTTAAAAACTGCCTCGCGCTTGCGTGCGCCGTCTGACAAAGCCGCCTTTCTAGGCGCATTGATTGCCCTCTTTTGCCGTTGTTTCAAGTTTAATCAAAACTCTCTTTCCCCCCCCCCCCGTCTTTTCACTTTACTCTTTCGCGTCTGAAGCTCTTTCTCTCTCTTTCTTGCTTTACCCTTCGAAATCCTCCATTGCTCAAGCTTCCAAAGTTCTGCAGCCACCGGCGTTTGTTTTCTTCGACTAGGTTCATGCTGATTCTCAGGTCCGCTACCGTCGTTTGACCTCGGCAATATTTAACACCGGCTTCGTTCTTCCTCTGGTAATACACTATTCCTTCTTATTTCGGTTTCTTAATTTTTTTCTTGAACTTGTTTGTGAATCATACACCTGAATGTGTTTTTTCCACGATTCTGCCCTTGCCCATATCTTGAACACACGCACTGTTTCACCACTTCCCTATACTTTTGCCACTGTTCTTGGCCCTATACTTCTTGTATTCTTTATGCTCTTGATAGACCATCTCTGTTCTTGCTTCTAAAACTCGTTCTTGTTTTCTGTTTTTTGTGTCTTTTCCAGATCCGTGCCTTCAGTCTTCATTTCCATAGACTTAGGTTTGGGATTTGTCTGTAGAACCCATAATTTAGGACAAAACTGAAACATCCCTTACAAATTTCTGCACTAGCTCAAACCTAGGTCTTTTGCCGAGGTCTAACAACCCTTTTTGAAACATCTTCTTTCTGAAATCCAATACCTTTAGTTATCCCGATATTATGGGTATGTGGAAACATCGGGTAGATACCCCCTCCAAGCTAGAATTTTTTAGGCAAGAGTTTGAAATCCCAGCCGATGTCAATCTGAGGTTGGCTGGGGATGATGACTCCATCATGCCTACCGATCACTCCATGCCCTTCCCTGTAGTTGCCTTTATTGAGTGTGGACTTCGGTTTCCACTTGACCCTTTTTCCGTCAAATCCTTCACTTCTATAAGTTGAACCCAATGCAACTCGTCATCAATCCTTATCGAGTTATTACTGGTACCATAGCTTTAGTCAAACAAGAGAATGCCAGGATTACGCTTGTCGATTTCCAGTACTGTTATACCATGCGTCGCCTTAGAAAAGACACGGACTATGTCTATTACCTCAAGCCGAGATCCACTGAATATAAAATCGTAGCCGACCTCCCAGGCTCCAACAAGAGAGCTGGAGACGATTACTTCATCGTCTCGGGCAATTAGGAGTTTCATCCAAATGATGACCTCCATCTTTATCCCTTAAGCCGAATAGTTCTCGGGAAATGAGCTGGTAAGGGCCACCCTTCATAAGTTTTCTTATCTTCTTGCATAAAGTTTTCAATATTCTGTTCTAATGTCTGTGTTGTTCTATCTTTGTAGTTCTTCCTTAGCCTCCAAAGAACTTTCGCCAATCCTTCCTCCACAGCGAACCTTCCGGTTCACAAACAGAAGGCGCCTTTGCTTCTCAACTTTATCCCAACCTATAAGTCAGCTCTGCCCGACGTCCCTAAGAGGAAGAAGAAAAGCCTTTCTGCACCTTCTACTACAACTCCACAGACTGCATCCACATCTCGGACAGATCAAGGGTCAACTTCCGATCCAGCTGATCAGTCATCAACCTCGGCTCCATACTTGATTCCAATATCACAATGCCACCGTCGACGTCGAACAGTTTCTACTGCCGAGATGGGTCGCCTCAAACCAATTGCAAAAGATCTCTTGGCCAGCATCCTTTCTGATGTTGATGCATAACCAACACAAACCTTGCCTCCTCCAAAGCCAAAAGGAATCAAGAAGGCTCAACCAAAGGCTAAGGTAACTCAGACTGAATCTGTGGATACTTTGCCGATCTCCAAGTTGGCTGAGAGTGACAAATCTCAACCCTCTGCTGGGAAGAGGCGCTCTGAAACCCAGCCATCAGAATCCCCAAAATTAAAAAAGCCGAGGTCATCTTCTGCGACCACCTCAGGGTCTAAAAAGAATGATGCTCCCTGGGCTCCAAAAATTACTCTGGAAGATAAGCCAGTCATGGCTAACGATAGTGCTGATGACATCAACATCGGCGTAGCCCTCAGTACTGCTCTGCTCCTCACCGGCGATCTTAATCGAAACGCCGAGATGAGCGAGTACGAAAACTACGTTTTGATGCTTCAACGTTCTGTTCAAGTAAGTGTCTTTCATCTGGCACTTTTTTCCTTCTTTCTTATACTTAGAAAATTTCTTAATAACTTTTGTTTTGTGTTTTTTTCAAGCTATCCAGCATGCCCATTCCTTCTCTGTTCAATCTTTAGAAAATCGAGAGAAGTTGGCCGAGATGAAGAGGGAGTTTTCTACTCTTCAAAAAACTAACAAGAGTTTACAATCAAAGATGAAAAAGTTGGAGGACCAAGCCGAGGCTGCAATCAAAACTCAAACTGACGCCGAAGAGAAGGCTGAATCTGCTGAAACCATCAGAAAGGTTTCTGAGTCCCAAAGAAAGAAGGCCGGGGAGAAGATGGTCCAAGTCGAAAAAGAGCTTCAAGAAGCCTTGGCCACCAAAGAGGCTGAAATTAAGGATGTCGATGAGAAGGCATATGCTCAAGGTATGGCCGACGTCATGGAGGATTATGAAATTCAAGTGAAGTAGGCATGCAACAAGGGTTTCACCCTTGGTTGGATGTCTCATCTAAAGAAGCTTGAGGTCCCCTAGGACTCACCACTTCGGAAAGCCGACGTCATTCCTCTTTCGTTCCTTCCAACTCCTCCATCAGCTCAATCCGATGACGAATCTGAATCTGAAGACGAGACCCTAGTGAAAAGACCCAAGGAAGCGACTGGGGCCAACTCTCCTCCTCAAAATAAGCAAGTCCTGGACTTGACTCAGGATGAGGAGGGTGAGGAGGTTCCTGAAGATGTTGCTCCTGAGAGGGTTTCAACTGACATCCCCTTCGCCGACAAGAGTATTGATGAAACCTTGTAAGAGATTGATACTGAGCTTGCGGCGGAGAAAGCGGCCAATGTGGCTTCGCAACAGTCGTCCGAGGTCCCAACCCAGCTTATTGTCGATGCTGAGGAACCTTAGTTTTCATGTCTTTTTGTTTCTTGTATTTCGAATTTTGTTTTTGAGATAATGTAAGTTCTTTGTATGGCCGATATGCCCTCTTTTTGTTGAATGCTAATACAACTTTTCTTTTCTGAGTGCTTGTACTTTTGTCTTCTTTTGGCTGCTTTTGCGTGATTCTATATTTAGAATATTCTACATGTTTAACATACTCTTCCTTATTTGTGCAATCTTCTCGGGGTGACACACCTCGGATAGCCAAACTTCTCGGTTTAACTTAACTTGTAAACTCTTAACAAGTGTTGAACATCATACTGGTTTAACTCAACTTGTAAATTGCTATAAATTTCAACAAGTATTTAAACAATAATCTGGGTTTAATTTCAACTTGTAAATTGTCCACAAATTTCAACAAGTGTTAAAACAATAATCTGGGTTTAACTTCAACTTGTAAATTGCCCACAAATTTTAACAAGTGTTAAACAATGATTTCGGTTTAACTTCAACTTGTAAATTGTCCACAAATTTCAACAAGTGTTAAACAATGATTTCGGTTTAACTTAACTTGTAAATTGTCCACAAATTTCAACAAGTGTTAAACAATGATTTCGATTTAACTTCAACTTGTAAATTGTCTACATATTTCAACAAGTGTTAACAATGATTTCGGTTTAACTTCAACTTGTAAATTTTTCACAAATTTCAACAAGTGTTAAACAATGATTTCGGTTTAACTTAACTTGTAAATTGTCCACAAATTTCAATAAGTGTTAAACAATGATTTCGTTTAACTTAACTTGTAAATTGTCCACAAATTTCAACAAGTGTTAAACAATGATTTCGGTTTAACTTCAACTTGTAAATTGTCCACAAATTTCAACAAGTGTTAAACATCTTTGTCTTCTCTCTGTCCCCTAATGTGAACCTGAGTTCCACTTGGGTTCTCATTATTTATGCATTGCATAAACAACATTATGTATCTTTATCAGTCACAAGTGTTGAAGAATCTTGCTAAAATTTTATTTATGACGTCGGCAAAAAATAAGTCAAATCTCAATGATAGAAAAATTTACAAGTGTTCCAGGGTCTTGACAACTCTTTGCCCTTATTATCTTCAAGCCAATATGCCCCATTGCCCAGCACCGAGATGATTATGTAGGGTCCTTCTCAATTTGGGCCAAGTTTGCCCTCTATGGGATCCTTCTTGTTGCCGACGACTTTTCTTAAGATGAGGTCACCAATCTGAAATTCCCTTGGGTTAACCTTCTTTTATAAGCTCTGGCAAGCTGTTGCTGGTATGCTGCGAGCTGAATTGCAGCTTTCTCCTTTCGTTCTTCTAGAAGATCTAGATCTCGGGCTAAAAGTACATCATTAGTCCCGTTCTCTACCCTTTGGGTTCTGATCCCAGGGATGCCGACCTCCAGTAGAATGACTGTTTCTATGCCATAAGCCATGGCAAAGGGGGACTCCCCTGTTGATCTTCTCGGCGATATGCCCAGAGTACATTAGGCAATTCGTCTACCCACTTGCCTTTTGCTGCCTGCAGCCTCTTCTTTATTCCATCCAGAATTACTTTGTTAGATGCTTCTGCTTGTCCATTGCTTTGTGGAAAGCTTGGGGTTGAAAAGTAGTTCTTGATCTTAAACTTTGCACAGAAGTTTTTGATTAGCTTACTGTCAAATTGAGTTCCATTGTCTGTAACAATTGCTCTTGAAATCCCAAACCTGGTGATAATGTTTTTCCAAATGAAGTTCTTCACGTCCACATCTCGGATCTTGGCAAGAGGTTCAGCTTCTATCCATTTTGTGAAGTAGTTCGTTGCTACCAGCAAGTACTTTTTTTGTCCAGTTGCTTGGGGTAATTGCCCAACGAGATCCATGCCTCATTGGGCAAATGGCTAAGGACTGGATACAGGGTTTAGGTCAGTAGCTGGCTGGTGTATCAAAGGTGCAAACCTTTGGCATTGTTCACACTTCTATAGATTCCTGTTCAGTACTTACTTTGGACTCCTCAAGAGATAAAGATAAACTCCCTAAGAGCTTTATCCTTATCTTGGCTAAGTCTCCTTTTTATTCTAGGACTCTTATCCCTTATCCGCTTATCTCAGAATCCGATATCTTTGGAGATTACCTCGGCTTCACCGAGATCATCTCGGCGTCATATCCTAGACACGTGGCACCTCGGCTGACACATCGGCGTCACTTTGGCCACGTGCTGGGACTCAGAAAAAATATCCCCACAAATGGTATGACTTGTTTTAGTTTCTTTATTTCTAATCAAAACACTTATTATTACTTTTATAATTTTAAAAGTGTCATAGGCTCATTATTATGAATTTGTTTTTTGTATATTTTTTTTTAAGTTATAAATCATTTTCTACAAATTATTATCAAACAATTTTGCTACAATTATAAATTAGTTTATCAATTTGTTTACCAACTACTGACATGCTTGGGTTAAACACATGAATTGTTGACAAAAGATGAATAAATTAGTTTGTATTTTTTGTAATCAAATCATGGCTCATGAGTCTTTGATTGGAGTTGAAAGTTTTTAGCTATGGGAGAGGGGTTGTCCATTTCCAGCCCATCTCAAAAAGTGAATCGATGGGCTTGCATCAAGCCCATGACATGAAAAAGAAATCTGGACTGAGCTTATTGAAGCCCATCAGTTATCTTGCGCTTTTTTAAAGGGATGAGCTTAGGAATATTTCTAACGGTAAATAGGGATGATAAGCAAATCAAACGGTTAAAAATTCAACTCGTACTTAGGTCTCGTCTGCGAACAGGCTAATTTAGTAATTTTTTTGGTTATTTAGCTAAAATAGGACTTGGGGTCACTGCTGTGGCAAACGCACAGCAGTGACTGTTGTACTTTATTTTGTGATGCATTATGGGCTTATTTTTATGATCTAAACCGTTCATTTTGTAAGATTTGTTGAGTACTTCAAGCCTACCAAAAATCATATTAATCGGATATCAACAACTATATGATCGATAACCAAAAAAACAAACAAGAAGTTTTTCTTTTGAAAAATAATATAAAAATATGCAATTCGATCATATAGTTACTGGTATCCGATTAATATGATTTTTGGTAGGCTTGAAGTACTCAACAAATCTTACAAAATGAACGGTTCAGATCATAAAAATAAGCCCATAATACATCACAAAATGAAGCACAACAGTCACTGCTGTGCATTTGCCACAGCAGTGACCCCAAGTCCTAATCGCCAAAAGGCGTCGGTTTCGCACGGAACTTGGCACACACGACCGCCTAGGCACGAAAAACTTGTGGGAGAAGACAGAACTCCAATTAGATTTCCGGTTTGGGAGTTAGTGCCAGATTTCACTCTAGGCAAAAGTAGTTCCTTAAGAAATTTGAATTCGAGGTGATGATGCCCCAAAATCACCACAACAGCGTCGGTTTGGCACGAAATTTGGCACGCACGACAGCCTAGACACGAGAGACTTCTGGGAGAAGACGGTACTCCAATCGGGTTCCCGGTTTGGGAGTCAGAGCCGGATTTCACTCTAGGAAAACTAGTTCCTTAAGAAACTTGAATTCGAGGTGTTGACGCCCCAAAATCACCAAACGGCGCGGC
>NW_021025318.1:96085-111104 GCF_004153795.1 Camellia sinensis | reverse complement strand
TTGAAGAAAGGTCTGCACTTATCTGAGCTTCTGCTGATGAATCTGTTTAGGGCTGCGGCCCTTCCAGTTAGCATCTGCACCTGTTTTGCTGACGTCGGGCTCTTCAATTTTAGGATGGTCTTGATTTGATTTGGGCTGGCCTTGATGCCCCTTCTAGTTACCAGGTATCCTAAAAATTTACCAGATCCAACTCCAAATGCACTCTTTGATGCATTGAGTCGGAGCCGATATGTTTTAAGGATTTCAAAGACTGTTTTTAGATTGGCGAGATGACCCTCAGGCTTCTTGGTCTTGACGACCATGTCGTCGATGGAGACTTCTACTGTTCGGCCAATCAGGTGTTTGAACATTTTGGTTACCAGCCTTTGGTAAGTTGCTCCTGTATTTTTCAACCCGAAAGGCATTACTCTGCAACAGTACAGGCCTTTTAGGGTGATGAACGCGATCTTCTCTTCGTCTGAGGGGTACATGGCTATCTGGTGGTATCCCCTGTAGGCATCTAGGAAGCTCATTTTTCCATGCCTTGAAGTGGCATCTACTAGCTGGTCAATCTTGGGCAGAGGAAAGCTGCCTTTGGGACAGGCTTTGTTAAGGTGCAAACCTTTGGCATTGTTCACACTTCTTCACATAGGCTTCTGCATCTTTTTGCATGTAAGGCCACCAATACCCCTAGGTAATGGCCCTGTGAGCTAGTGATCTGCCCCCAGCGTGGCTTCCACAAATTCCTTCATGGATTTCATATAAAAAATCTTCAACTTACAAAGGGTGTACGCACCTTAACAGGGGTCCAGTGAAGGACCTTCTGTAGAAATGTCCTTCTGCTGTCAGACTGAATCTTGCCGACTTCAATCTGATCTTGTGTGACTCATTGCGATCATCTGGTAGCTTTCTTTCTTTTAGATGTCCTCATCGCCGGCAAGAGTATTGATGAAACCTTGCAAGAGATTGATGCTGAGCTTGCGGCGGAGAAAGCAGCCAATGTGGCTTCCCAACAGTCGTCCGAGGTCCCAACCCAGCTTATTGTCGATGCTGAGGAACCTTAGTTTTCATGTCTTTTTGTTTCTTGTATTTCGAATTTTGTTTTTGAGATAATGTAAGTTCTTTGTATGGCCGATGTGCCCTCTTTTTGTTGAATGCTAATACAACTTTTCTTTTCTGAGTGCTTATACTTTTGTTTTCTTTTGACTGCTTTTGCGTGATTCTATACTTAGAATATTCTACATGTCTTTAACATACTCTTCCTTCTTTGTGCAATCTTCTCGGGGTGACACACCTCGGATAGCCAAACTTCTCGGTTTAACTTAACTTGTAAACTCTTAACAAGTGTTGAACATCATATTGGTTTAACTCAACTTGTAAATTGCTACAAATTTCAACAAGTATTTAAACAATAATCTAGGTTTAATTTCAACTTGTAAATTGTCCACAAATTTCAACAAGTGTTAAAACAATAATCTAGGTTTAACTTCAACTTGTAAATCGTCCACAAATTTCAACAAGTGTTAAACAATGATTTCGGTTTAACTTAACTTGTAAATTGTCCACAAATTTCAACAAGTGTTAAACAATGATTTCATTTAACTTAACTTGTAAATTGTCCACAAATTTCAACAAGTGTTAAACAATGATTTCGGTTTAACTTCAACTTGTAAATTGTCCACAAATTTCAACAAGTGTTAAACATCTTTGTCTTCTCTCTGTCCTCTAATGTGAACCTGAGTTCCACTTGGGTTCCCATTATTTATGCATTCCAAAAACAACATTATGTATCTTTATCAGTCACAAGTGTTGAAGAATCTTGCTAAAATTTTATTTATGACGTCGGCAAAAAATAAGTCAAATCTCAATGATAGAAAAATTTTACAAGTGTTCCAGGACCTTGACAACTCTTTGCCCTCATTATCTTCAAGCCAATATGCCCTATTGCCCAGCACCGAGATGATTATGTAGGGTCCTTCTCAATTTGGGCCAAGTTTGCCCTATTTGGGATCCTTCTTGTTGCCGACGACTTTTCTTAAGACGAGATCACCAATCTGAAATTCCCTTGGGTTAACCTTCTTTTATAAGCCCTGGCAAGCTGTTGCTGGTATGCTGCGAGCTGAATTGCAGCTTTCTCCCTTCGTTCTTCTAGAAGATCTAGATCTCGGACTAAAAGTACATCATTAGTCCCGTTCTCTACCCTTTGGGTTCTGATCCCAGGGATGCTGACCTCTAGTAGAATGACTGTTTCTATGCCATAAGCCATGGCAAAGGGGGACTCCCCTGTTGATCTTCTCGGCGTAGTTCAATATGCCCAGAGTACATTGGGCAATTCGTCTACCCACTTGCCTTTTGCTGCCTGCAGCCTCTTCTTTATTCCATCCAGAATTACTTTGTTAGATGCTTCTGCTTGTCCATTGCTTTGTGGAAAGCTTGGGGTTGAAAAGTAATTCTTGATCTTAAACTTTGTACAGAAGTTTTTGATTAGCTTACTGTCAAATTGAGTTCCATTGTCTGCAACAATTGCTCTTGGAATCTCAAACCTGGTGATAATGTTTTTCCAAATGAAGTTCTTCACGTCCACATCTCGGATCTTGGCAAGAGGTTCAGCTTCTATCCATTTTGTGAAGTAGTCCGTTGCTACCAGCAAGTACTTTTTTTATCCAGTTGCTTGGGGTAATTGACCAACGAGATCCATGCCTCATTGGGCAAATGGCCAGGAACTGGATACAGGGTTCAGGTCAGTAGCTGGCTGGTGTATCAAAGGTGCAAACCTTTGGTATTGTTCACACTTCTATGGATTCCTGTTCAGTACTTACTTTGGACTCCTCAAGAGATAAAGATAAACTCCCTAAGAGCTTTATCCTTATCTTGGCTAAGTCTCATTTTTATTCTAGGACTCTTATCCCTTATCCGCTTATCTCAGAATCCGATATCTTCGGAGATTACCTCGGCTTCACCGAGATCATCTCGGCGTCATATCCTAGACACGTGGCACCTCGGCTGACACATCGGCGTCACTTTGGCCACGTGCTGGGACTCAGAAAAAATATCCCCACAAATGGTATGACTTGTTTTAGTTTCTTTATTTCTAATCAAAACACTTATTATTACTTTTATAATTTTAAAAGTGTCATAGGCTCATTATTATGAATTTGTTTTTTGTATATTTTTTTTTAAGTTATAAATCATTTTCTACAAATTATTATCAAACAATTTTGCTACAATTATAAATTAGTTTATCAATTTGTTTACCAACTACTGACATGCTTGGGTTAAACACATGAATTGTTGACAAAAGATGAATAAATTAGTTTGTATTTTTTGTAATCAAATCATGGCTCATGAGTCTTTGATTGGAGTTGAAAGTTTTTAGCTATGGGAGAGGGGTTGTCCATTTCCAGCCCATCTCAAAAAGTGAATCGATGGGCTTGCATCAAGCCCATGACATGAAAAAGAAATCTGGACTGAGCTTATTGAAGCCCATCAGTTATCTTGCGCTTTTTTAAAGGGATGAGCTTAGGAATGTTTCTATCGGTAAATAGGGATGATAAGCAAATCAAACGGTTAAAAATTCAACTCGTACTTAGGTCTCGTCTGCGAACAGGCTAATTTAGTAATTTTTTTGGTTATTTAGCTAAAATAGGACTTGGGGTCACTGCTGTGGCAAACGCACAGCAGTGACTGTTGTACTTTATTTTGTGATGCATTATGGGCTTATTTTTATGATCTAAACCGTTCATTTTGTAAGATTTGTTGAGTACTTCAAGCCTACCAAAAATCATATTAATCGGATATCAACAACTATATGATCGAGTTGCATATTTTTATACTATTTTTCAAAAGAAAAACTTCTTGTTTGTTTTTTTGGTTATCAATCATATAGTTATTGGTATCCGATTAATATGATTTTTGGTAGGCTTGAAGTACTCAACAAACCCTACAAAATGAACGGTTCAAATCATAAAAATAATCCCATAATGCATCATAAAATGAAGCACAACAGTCACTGTTGTGCCTTTGCCACAGTAGTGACCCCAATTCCGCTAAAATATGAGTTAAAAAAACTAATATATTTAGCTAAAATATGAGTTAAAAAAATTAATATATTCGGGATGACTTTTTGGCTTTTTACGAAAAGATGTGCAAAAAGTAGAGAGAAAAGAGAATCTTTGACTTTTTGGTATGGGTTGTTGGATTTTTGGCTAATTTAGTAACTTTTTTGACTTTTTGGCTAAAAAGTTCGGTTGACAAACGAGGCCTTAGCTTGTTAAAAGCTTGTCTAGTTTTGTTTATTAAGAGGTTGTTTGGGGTGTCCTAAGTAAGTGTATTTTTGTCTTTTTAGATTAAAAAATTGAGGTTGAAAATATGGATGTTTGGGTTAACTTTTTGACTTTTTATGAAAAAATGTGTAATAAAAAATTGTAAAAATTAATTTGTAGGAAAAAATTCGAATTGAAAGTTGTGTAGCCGTAATTGTTGATTTTTGGTGAATAGTGTTAACTTTTTAATTTTTTGAATAATTTTTTGACTTTTTGACTTTTTTAACAAATTCCCAAACTTGGCCTAAATAAACAAGTTAATTTTAAATACATTTTGGAACTCGTTAAAGTTTTCAAACGAACTTAAATAGGCAATTATTCATTCAACTAGGTTCTATAAAATCTAAAACTATATAAAAATATCAAACTACTTGAGTTTGACTCGAAAGTTTAACGTAGCAAGATTGGACAAAATTTGAAAATTGTTGGCTTAGTTCATTTTTATTAGATTTGGTTCTTGTTTTAATTTTGAAAATGCTAGAATCATTCAAAACGATCCAGAGATGGTGGAAGCATTTAATAAGGTTTGAACCGGTCCAGAGATGGTGGAAGCATTTAGCAAGGTTTGAACCCTAGTCTTGATTGAAAATTGACAAACTTCAACTACTGAACCACGTTATTATTTGTTAGTAAATTTTTTATTAGGCTTAGATTGACATAAATTTTACCAACAGCAATGATAGAAGGCCACAAAAACAGTGGTTCAAATGGCTCAAAACTGTCAAAACGACATCATTTTGAGCGTAAAATCTGCCAAAACGACATCGTTTTGACAATTTTGAGCCATTTGAGCCATTTGAGCCACTGTTTTTATGGCCCTCAAACATTTTTCTTTCACCAAATAACCCAATGATCAAACAATTATTATGTTGATGTTGACAGTTGTAAAGACTTCCTTGAAATAAAATAATGGCAATATAAACATAAAATAAAAAAGAGAAACGTAGAAGAAGGTGACGAAATAAAATAATTGAATAATAATCAAATTACAAGTGAAATACATTAAAATTGCTTCTATCTAAATTTAAATTGCTCATAGGGTAGAAAATAAATAGAAATCAAGTCATGTATTTAATTTGTTGGAGATCATTACAACGAAGCCAAGAATGACAATTTCTAGAAATGTGTTAGAAAAACTAATACTAACCACAACCTAACCAAATAACTATTCACAATTTTTATTTCTTACATTGTCACTTATCCTCCATCCATTAAATGTTCATTTAAATTCCTAACTAAAGGTGTTAGTTGTGAATATATAATATTTTAAGGTTAACTATTGAATTTTGAAGTTTAAAGAGTAAAGTGCAAATGAGTCATAACTTAAGGAGATTTATTATAATTTATCCTTTTTGCATTGATCCGGCTTCTCAATATGTATTATTCGATTTTAATTTTATAAATAAATTTAATTTTTTCTTATATTTATAAATAACTTTCAATCAATTCATAAAAAAGAAAGTTTTTTTTTATTATTATTAAATGGATATGTAGATAGGCTACTCCAACATATCCGCCAGAGAGTATTATTCCTTAGCAACTAAGGCATATCTATAGGAAACCCCACCACACCTACGTCGGGATCGAAGCTTAGGTCGCCGCGTACTCCAGTCGCTAAAAAGTATGTTTAATTCCAATAAGAGACTATGGAAACTTGAACCCAAGTCTTGAGCGAGAGATTCAAAAATCTCATCCACTAAACCAACCCCCTCTTGATAAAGTTTGATGTTAACAATAGGGTCATAGACAATAATTATGAATGTTTGAAGAATGAAGAGGAAAGAAAGAGAGTTAAGGAATTGGGACTTTGGGTAGAAAAATATCTTTGATAGTTGAAAGCAACAATTCTACATTGGTATCAAAGACGTGGTCCCATTATGAATATGATCCATTTACAATGTTAAAAAATCCAATGCTCCTCTTAGCTTGGCTTTTGAAGGAGGAAGGTGTGGTCCTATTTGCAAAAGAAAGAAAAACATGAAATTTTGATTGCAACAATGTTAAGTAGCTCAAAATTTTGTGGCTCAAATCCTTCAAAACGACGTCGTTTCGAGTGTAAATGAGTGTAAAACGACGTCGTTTTGACAGATTTAAGCCATTTGAGCCACAAAATTTTGAGGTACCAAACATTTTCCTTTTAATTGAGAGTGGAAAAACTCCTTTTCAGATTGGGACAACACTTTTATGTAATTTTTAAGAAACATTTTTGAGCTATTATAGAAACTTTAGATTGGTCACAATTTTAATATAATTAGGTTAGGTTTTTTTAAAATTTTAATTTACATAACAATTAGCTTAATTTTTGTTAGTAATTCGTTAATTATATAGATGAAAAAATTATATTTTTTTTTATATTTAAATGTATATTTTACTTTATTTATATTTATATTTATATTTTCACATCATCTGTATTAATTTTAATTCTTTTAACTATATAAAAAAAAATTATTATAATTATACCAAAACTATGGACCCACATTTTCTTTACACTTATCAACAAAAAATAATCACTGTGTTTGGTTTGAGTTTTCTGAATTAAGTTTTTTGAAAATTGACTTTTTTGATTTTTGTGTTTATTTGTTGTTAGTGAATATTTTTTAAATTTTAAACATTTTTTTAACTTTTTTAGATGCACCTTACTTAGATGTATCTAAAAAGTAAAAAAATTGTGAAAAAATATTTTAAAAAATTAATAAATACAAAAAAATACAAAAAATGTACTGAATTCTTGTATTTTTTTGTATTTTTGGTATTAGTGAATTTTTAAAAGATTTTTTTTACAATTTTTTTACTTTTTAGGTGTATTTATTTTAGGTGTGTCTAAAAAGTAAAAAAATTGCTTAAAATATTAAAAAAATTCAGTAAAAATAAAAAAATACAGAAAATAAGAAAGTAGAATTTTCTGAAAAGTATTTTGGAAAAATAGAAACCAAGCAAGGTGAATACTTTTTTCAGCAATATTTTCTATAATTTATCCTTATTTTTTATTTTTATAAATTTTCAATTTGATCTTATAAGAGCTAATGTTTTCGTTCTACAAAATATGTTTAGGTCATGTTTCACATTTTGGTTTCCAATATCATTTCCCACTTCTGTATTGGCAATTATGGATGTAGACACAAAAGCAATAATTGTAGCATGTTTTTCACATTGGACTATGACAAGCAATCTTTTTAATTGTTTTCATTCAAAAACAGGTTTTTCCAAAACGACATTTCACACTGGTTGTGACCGCTTATTTGTGAAATGAAATGAAAATCTAAAACTTAACAAATGGATTAATGTGTGTTATAATATGTTGTTACATGGTTTGAAGTAATTGTTTTTAATTAATTAATAGGTGTTTTGGAAACATGATTAAAAGTTGATTTATAATTTATTTTTATTTTTATTTTTTTAATTTTTTTGTCTTTTTAATTTTTTCGTATAAAAAATGTGAGAGATGATGTGACCCAGAATGAATTAAAGCTGATTTTTCACTTTTTATTTGCTTTCTAAATGGCCCCTAAGTTAGCCAAGTCATTCCGTATATTCTCAACTAAGAGGTTAAGAGGTCAATACCTGCCTCAGTACATACATAAGAATTTATTATTTTTTTCCGCATCATGTGATCTTTTTTTAGAATGAAGTATTAATAAATCTCAAATAGTACTCTTATAGACTATTTGGTCCTTTTTTTTATAATTTTTTTTATGGACCCAAAAGTCACATTTTAATGTGAATTACATAAATGACCAAGTATAAACACTCGTGTGTTATATGTTGAGGGACAAATATGGATTTTTCATAAAGTTCAAATTACTAAAGGTAACATTTCAAAAAAACTCATTAGTATACTTTTTCCAAATATAACTTTCCAATATAACAGTCCAAAAAACGTAACACTCTAATGTAAGACACTAAAATAATTTTTAGAGTACTTTTCTCAAACGTAACAACGTAATATTTCAAAAAAAAACTCATTAGTGTACTTTTTCCGAATATAACACTCCAATTAATGTGACACGCAAAAACTCATTATTATACTTTTTCCAAATATAACACTTCAATGTAATACACTAAAAAACTTATTAGTGTATTTTTTTCTAAACGTAACAACGTAACATTATCAAAAAACTCTTTAGTGTATTTTTTCTAACCATAACACCCAATTAATGTAATACACAAAAACTCCTTAATGTACTTTTTCTAAACGTAACACTTTAATATAACACTTATATGTAACACCAGAAAACCATATTGACATAAATATAATTTTTCACGTTTGACAACCAACACTTCAGCTACCAATCTCTCAAAAAAAAACCTTCCACACCTCACTTTTGCATTCTCATCCCAAAAATAATAAGAAAATTAGAAAAATAAATCATAAAAGGAAATTCACTTAAATTCAAATGATATCAAATTAAATAGATATAACTTTTCAAAAGCAAAAATGACTAATTGATTAAAAAAAAAAACCTTAAAATTAAATGGATTAACATTTCTCCATATGCGTTTTATGGGTAAATTTTTCCTTTTTTTTAATTATTTCTTTCTTTCTTGCTATGAGCGTCTTTATTGTATTATGTAATGGTTGTTAGTGTTCTGCTAGGTCTTTCATGTTGAGATCTCAATATGAGCTTAACCCCTACTTATACTATATATAAAAGGAACACCTCTATCCATGTCTTGAAGCCCTTTGCCAAACAGATATTCCTAAATTTTTTTTTAAAATCTTTATGTAACTAACTCTTATAATTCACCTAAACTCTTCAAATTCATATTTAAATTCAAATCAAAATTTATATTTTACAAATTTAATAACACACCTATCGAGTAAGTATACACCACTAATGTATATATATACACTAGAGGTAGGCATAATTGTGATGCATTTCAAACATATGTTTTAATTTTTAAGAAAAACTTTGGGTAAATTACAAACACACCTTTAAAGTTTGTTTAAAATACAAATTAACCCATATGGTTCTGAAAATTACATCCCCTCCCCTGAGGTTTTTAATTTCATAACAAATAACCCAATTTATTAATAAAACATCAAATTAATTAATAGTTTTTAATTGTGTTAAAATTTTATTTCAACTAATAATTTAGGTAATTTTATAATTATATAGGACAACAGTTAAGAATTTTGTTTTTTCAATTAATTCTGATAAATAAATTTTTTGACAAAGGGATATTTGTAATTTTTCAAATCACAGGAAGTAATCCATATTTTAAGTAAATCTCAGGGGGTGTATTTGTAATTTATCCAAAAATTTTATAGTAAGTTTTGAATAAGGTCAACAATTTAACATTTTGAACAATTTGATAGATGAGAAAATTGTTTAATTGAAACTTGAATACAATTATTGGAGCGATGAGGATATTTTTGAAAAAAGAAAAAATGTAATAATGTTTACACCAAATGAGATGTGTGCTTTATATAAAAAATAGAATATATATATACATATATATATATATATATATACCAAAGGAATGGTTTTGAGATTTTTTTTTTTTCATGAACTTAATAATGGAAATGAAAATGTTATGGATAAATGAATTTCAAATTAAATTTTTATATCACAATAATAAGTTGATTGGCAAGGGTTTCTAGATGATTTTTGTGAAACTTTTCTTGTGATACATAGCATTGTCGTTTGTTCATATATTCAAAGAGGTGTGTACAATACATACTTCTTAATTGGTATAAATAGTATCTTGTTTGGTGTTAGGAAGTGTTTAATTTATGTCTTTCATAATATCTAACATTGCTTTATGTGGGTCTGGTTTTAGAGTAGTAGCATGGAATGACGTTATTGTATACCAACAATGCCTCCCTTAAAATGATGCTTCCGTTACTCAAACTCATGGCAACTTCGTTTTGATATCACTTGTCAGATCGAGTTTTACTATCTCTCTTAAAATCAATTGGTGTTGGGGAACGCTTCACTTATATATTTTATGGCATTCGACATCGTACTCTACGAGGCCTATTTTTAAAGCAGTCACATAGAATGATACCAATATAGTAGAATCTACCATTTTAGTTAAGTTTAATACACTATTTGAATATGTGACTTACATTTTTAGACTAGCCATATTTTATATATGGGTGTTGCTAGCAAATGTCCCATAGGGTTGAGCAAAAAAATCAGAAAAAAAATATATATATATATATATATATTTCTCAAATTAGTCCGATCTAAACCAAATTGCACGGTTTTGTTTGGTTTTTTTAATACACAGTTCAGTCTTAATTTTTAAAATAAGCAAATTGTATATCACGATTTGATACATAATTTTTTAATTATGATTTCGATTTGAAACCGAATTAAACTCTTTAAATATATGTGTGCGCATACACACACATATATATGTATACTTTGTTACTTATTGTAGGCATTCAAATATCTGATAGTGTCTCATTTTTGCACATAAGTTGTTAATCCTCTTGCAAGTGTATCTTCCATAAATATATATATATACATATATTTAAATCATTATTGTTTGTAAAATATTGACAATGTTTGAGCTAGTTGTAAGGTATAATTTGTGATCATGTTATGAATGATGACAAAATTTTCAAAAATCATAGTTCCAAACTAAACCAAACCAATAAGATTTTCATAATTTGATTTGATTCTAAATTTCATGGAACTATAAATAGCAGTTTAGTCCTTGGTTTATTCTTAAACCGAATAAAATCTAACCATGCTCATCCCTCCCTCGTACCATGCAAATCTGCTAGGATAGTACCTGGAAATGCTCACGACAGCTACTTTGTCTCTGTTACCCATGATCTTAACCTTTGAAGGTTTCTCAGGGTATTTCTTAACTCTTTCAAATTCCAATTTGGAGGATAAGACATTGCAATTGCCTATGTAAGCCATTGTGAATTGGACTTATCAGGAGAATAATTTATATATGGCTGTATATATATATATATATAGCATCAGTCTATATATATAAATAAATATTTATAAATTAGTTCATTAATCATTCATAACAAAATTTAGAACCAAATAGCTCAATGCAAAGGCTCCATAAAAAGAGGCAAAATCAATTTATGCCAAGTTTGGGAAGTTCAAAAAAAGCCAAAAAGTCAAAAAGTTACTCAGAAAGTTAAAAAGTTATCACTATTCACCAAAAGTAAAAAATTACGGCTGCACAACTCTCAATTCTAATTTTTTCCTATATACTAATTTATACAATTTTTTAATACACATTTTTCCATAAAAAGTAAAAAAGTTAACCCAAACAACCATATTTTTTTCCTCAACTTTTTAGTCCAAAAAGACAAAAAGTACACTTAACCCATTAATTGATCTTTTGGCTAAGTTTTGACTAACTTGGGGCCAAATTAGAGTAGGACCCACTTAAAATTTTCCGTCAATCCAAGTGACAAGATTGTTCCTTCCAATGTAGAGATCAAGAATATATATATTTGATTGGTCAAAATTATTTATGGACGAATAAACAATTGACACTAAAGTGAATTATTTAAAAATAACTAATGTTCGTAAGTCTCATTTCAAATTAGTATTTCCCATGTCTCACGTAAGAAAGAAAAAGGAAATGTAAATGGTTTTTGTAAGCCAAGATTGAAGGAAGGCTTGGTTAAGGACACTCAAATTTTGCATAGAAGGACATAGCCAAGTGTGGTGAACCACCCCACCCTCACAAATGGTGGGTCAAATTGTAATTGAATCAAAAGTCATGTGCTAGTAGCTATTAGTTTCGTGGCATTAACACTACCCTTTCCAAAATATATTTTATACAGTTCTCTTTTCTTTTCTTTTTTTGGGTGGGAAAACAGAGCAGAAAAAATAAGACAAACAAAGCACAATAGCAAAGAAAACTACGAGTATGAACTAGAGTCCAACAGCATAGCTTGAGCAGCCAAAATAAGGGCATCCTCCATACACACATGAGGACCTTCATGATGAAATGCCATCATCCGTGCAAGGCAGTGTGTCGCTTGATTGCCAATGCTCTTTAACATGAGTGAACACACAACATTAAGGTGTCGTTTGGTAATACTTACGTTTTCAGTTTTCTATTTTAATTTATAAAAATTTTAAAAACTCAAATAAAAACTTATTTGGTAAATTTTTAATTTATAAATCAGTGGTCTAAATTTATAAATTTGGCTAAAAAATGTAAACTCAAAAAATGTGTTTCCGTTTTGAGTTTTGAGTTTTTTTTTTTTTTACCACCCAACACTAGCCACCACCCGTCACCATTTTTCACTACCGTCTTTCGCCGCCACCACCCACCCCCCACCACCACCTGCCACCACCACTCACCACCACCCTACCACCACCACCCACCTGCTACCCACCACCCACCGTCACCACTTTCCACCACCGTCTTCACGTTCACCAACCACCTGCTATCCACCCCGACCACTACCGTCCATCCAGCCACCACTGCCACCTGCTGCCACCACCACCTTCACCACCCACCGCACCACGCCCACAAATCACTGCCGCCACCCACCTGCCACACCACCACCACCCACTTCGCTACCATCCACACCACCCCACGTCACTCTTACCCACCCTCACTACCCGCCACCACCCACGTGCCGACAACCACCCACGACTCGCCAACCATCACCAGCCACCACCACCACTCACTCGCTAACCACTACCCACTCTCCCCACTACCGGTCACGCCGGCGGGTCCGTCTAATTTATCATTTGCAAAAGTAAACTATAACAAAGAGAGTTTCATATCGACGGCAATGCCACCAGCACAACCTTGATACCGTGTCGAAGACACGGCAGAGAGTCCAAAGTGCCTGTGGAAACCCACCGGCCACCTCCAAATACCCGCCATGGGCACACACCGAGTGTGAGTGCACATGAATGGAGTAATGTCAGCCCGGAAAGTTCTTGAGGGGCCAAGCGTTAACTGATTGTCTAATCCATGAGCGAGGATATGATATTTGGTTTTCTGTGTCGCACTGCCTATGCCGAACAACAAAACACGCACAGCACAGAGTCATTCTGTATGCCGGATAACTCACACGCATGAAACATCACCCGGCCGCACCAACAACACTGTAAACCGACACCTGAACTTAACTGAACAACCACATCGGGCCTTTCTCAGTCGCTATGGGGAGATCCGAATGTCACATCTACGGCACGACCACGGTCACCACCAAGGGTCGAATCCGCGCGGCCATCCGTCATCAATGCCGCCAATACACTCTAGCCACCCATTACCTGGATCAGGCTACACCATTCGAGCCTACTACCGTAACACTACCACCAAACACAGTGAATGACCGTAAGACCAGCTCAGTCACAACCTAACTCGCCTAAGCCTGTTTGAACTCAGAGCCGCCACAACATGTGGGCTGAAGTTCATTTCGAGTCACGTCACCGTCACCAAACACATTATTTGCACCCCCCAGCCTATGCGAGCTGTTCCCACATAATCCGAGCCAAGCACTCACTTTCATCCACACCTAAATTATGACTTCTCACCCACTACTTCAAGCCTGACTAACCAGAGGTGATGCGATTTGCACTTGACGAAAAATACCAGTATCGTGCACGCTGGTTCTCTCCACTTCCCACAACGCTCACAAGTCATGTCTTCCCGTAACCGACCATTATTTTCTCCCCACTCTTTATGTTCTATCATTTGCTTAAAATATTTTTATAAAATAACTTAGTTGTCAATTACGCCTTGACCTCTGAAAGCCACGCGTGCTTGTCAAGTATTACATAGTACTTTCATAAATCAAACAAAAACACAGGAATTTATTATATAAATTTGTTTGAGTAAATGAGAAATAAACTTGGAGAATACGCAGGACCTTAAACATTACCAAAACCAGGACCGATTTAAGTAAGTACACAGGACATGGAAACTTTGTCAATATTATACACACTCTTCCGGATATTAATATAAAGCATATTAAGTACTTTTACCAACTAAATGATGCGTTTAAGTCATTAGTATTGACGTCTAGAGGGGTAACTACCCCATCCTTATATTATTATCAATCACAAATTATCTTAATAACCTCTTAAATTTATGTGCGAGCATTCTACGTCATTTCAGTGGTAATACGGCATTAATTCTACTGATTTGAAATAGAAGTCCTAAATTCGAGTCAGCTATCAGTTTGAGATACAATTGGTGCTGAAAGTTGATCAAATGAGCGAGAGGCGAGATATAGTATTGTATTCTAAATAATATGCCACATCATATGTTAATAATATAATTAGTACATTAATTAATATATATATTATGTATTATTCTAAATAATATCATAGCATTTGTTCTTATAAACACACAGTAGACTTATTTGGTACAACTTCAACCAAAAAAAAAAAAAAAGAAGCCAAAAACACTCATTTTTTAACTTTTAAATAATTTTTAATTTTTAAAAAATTATTTGTACTTAATAAGCTGAAATAAAAATTACACTAAATAGTTTTGTAATATCTCAAAAATAAAATGAAGAAATAGGATAAATTACAAATATACCCTTAAGGAGGTGTATTTGTAATTACCCGATGAAATGAAAAAAATAAAATAAAAACTATAAACAAGTAGATAAACGTAATAAAGAGCACCTACATTTGTTTGTTGTTTTGATTGATTTTTTGAAATATAATTTATTAATTTTTTTTAATATTTTAAAATATTTTTTTACTTTCTAAATGCACGTAACTTAGATACACATTAAAAAGTAAATATTTTAATTT
>NW_021025318.1:11766-96060 GCF_004153795.1 Camellia sinensis | reverse complement strand
AAAGTAATTTTGCATTCCTTTCCACTAACAGTAGCAGCCACTAAATATATGGCACCCCTTTTGAATGCTTTCCAACATTTCCCAACAGCGTATCTTTGTAGTCCGTCCAAACATCAACTGGCGAAGAAACCGGTCTACAACCTCTATCCCGTGACGAACGTACTCTTTTGTTCCTTGCCACCAACGAGCTTGAATCTCATTTTTTTTAGCATCCGAAAACGGTGGACTGGTCAGGATCAACAGCAAGTCGAAGTATATACAGAAAAGGGGGCGAGGTCGTCGAATTGGGGAGAATTTTTCATCTAAGGGGAGAAGTCTTTCGAAAACAGAGACGAACTCTGGAAGGGAATACTTGGCGACAGCAGAAACGGAGGAACAATTCTTTGCTCTCTGTTAAAGAAGAAATGCCCCCACCGATTACGTCACAAATACCCCCAATTAAAAAACAATTTTCCAGGGATCATTACAAAAGAGAGAGGCCCCCATTATACTAGCCCTTTAATTCATTTCCTTTCTTAAATGAAGAAGTAAAAAAATGGGCAGAAAATAATATTTGTTTGTAAGTCCGAATTGCGTTCAGTTACGAGTTATGTCAAAATTGCTATCTCTCCGTTTGGAGAGGAAGACGATTTCCTTATAGATTAGGAATACACAAAATAATATACAACAATTTTATATACTGACGAAGAGACTCTCCAATTCCTCTGATAACAGGAACCAGAGCAGAGGCGCCATCCGCCCACATCTCCCCTCACCTCGAAGGACCCTCAAGAACAGGCAAAACCGCCTGGGCCAAAAGCCTCGGATGACCAAATTACTTCTCCGGCCAGAATAAGCTTCAAGGACTACGACCAGGACGCCGTCTACAACGTGATAGACGACATCACAATACTCGACAGTACCTACCGAATAATGAAGAATTTAGTAGCATGCCAGAGAGATTTCCATGTATTTGTTATGTTCCAACCAGATCTCACTATTAGAGGAGAATTCCTTGTATTTTATTAACAAAATGAGGACAGTAGTTGGTTAGGATGCAATGTCCCCAAAAATGAGAGAATGGTTTGATGTTTAAGTAACCACTGTCATGATTTAATGAAAAATTTTATTAATTTTATTTATGAAACCACTCAAAGTTTTATTTTACTTACTACATTTCCCTATTCAATCCCACAATTACATCTTGAGTCACAATCACTATTTTTTACACTTGATGATACATTTCGTAAAACATTAGAAAATTCTGCTGTATCCATAAACAACTGATCCTCTACGATCAACTTCCTCTTTGCTAACACCAACCTCTGGAAATCGAGCGGACCAGATCAACACACTAGATTCATCACCACCTCTGGGTACATCAATCTCTGACAAACTCAGGACGACCTCTGCATTCATGAATGACTGAACCACTTTCCCCAAAAACCTCCTAACAACAAATCTCTTCGCCTCTCCGGTAAACCACACAGACTTAGTCTGTGTCAGAAACGGAATGGCCTTCGTTGGGAGGACAATGCCAGACATCAACATTATCATTAGATATTTTTTAGATAACAAACAATAGAGGGGCCCTTCATTTGCGAATCTTTCTGGCATGTCACTCGTAGAATACTTCAGATACCCCTTCATTTTACAATACGTTAACCCCCGCCCTTTTAATATTGGAATTTTCAAGTCGATACTTCACCATCCATGGCACCTGTTTGTCGTTAATTGAACAATAACCATTCCCATAATACACTAACTCGCATTGACAATCTACTGGGAAAATAAACCATGCCTGCAACGTGATAATAGTCCGTCAGATTCCGTCCCTACACCTGACAAGATATTTATTGGAGTTGGCGAAGGTAATCCTGAGACCTGGATTGTTGATCCTGACCAGTCCGACCGTTTTCGGATGCTAAAAAAAATGAGATTCAAGCTCGTTGGTGGCAAGGACAAAGAGTACGTTCGTCACGGGATAGAGGTTGTAGACCGGTTCTTCCCAGTTGATGTTTGGACGGACTACAAAGATACGCTGTTGGAAAATGTTGGAAGCATTCAAAAGGGTGAACACACAACATTAAATAATACGATGGTATTACATATACCAATTAATATATATATGAGTTTATCAACTAGTGTTATGTCATTATTATTGACCCATCTATTATACAAATTACAAATATCTAAAACCTCTTAAATTATGTCACATCATCTATTAATATACTAATTAGTACATTAATTAGTATATATAGTATTATTCTAAATAATATGCCACATCATATGCTAATATACTAATTAGTACATTAATTAATATATATAGTATTATTCTAAATAATATCATAGCATTTGTTCTTATAAACACACAGTAGACTTATTTGGTTTGGTAAAACTTCAACCAAAAAAAAAAAAAAAGAAGCCAAAAACACTCATTTCTTAACTTTTAAATAATTTTAATTTTTAAAAAATTATTTGTACTTAATAAGCTGTAAATAAAAATTACACTAAATAGTTTGTCATATATTCTCAAAAAATAAAATGAAGAAATAGGATAAATTACAAATATACCCCTAAGGAGGTGTATTTGTAATTTACCCGATGAAATGAAAAAAATAAAAATAAAAACTATAAACAAGTAGATAAACTGTAATAAAGAGCACCTACATTTTGTTTGGTTTTGATTGATTTTTTGAAAATTAATTTTTTTTATTGATTTTTTTAATATTTTAAATAATTTTTTTGCTTTCTAAATGCACATAACTTAGATACACTTAAAAAGTAAAATATTTTAAAATTTCAATAAATACACAACAATACGAAAATGCACTGAATTTTTGTCTTTTTTTTTTGTATTTGATGAATTTTTTAAAGATTTTTTTACAAATATTATACTTTTCAAGTTTATTGAGAGAAGGTGTGCATCTAATTTTTTTTTTTTAAAACAAAAATTCTTAAAATATTAAATTTTTTGATTAAAAAAAAAAATCTGAAAAGTGGGTTCAATTTTTTAAGCCAACTATATTTTGACAATTAGAAAAAAAAAAACTAACTTATTGACTTATTTGAGTCACATCACCTCTATACTTTTTTACACATTTAAAAAAAAGGTTAAAAATTAGTTTTTTTCCTACTTCTCAAAATAGACCCAAATAAACAACTTATTTGATTATTTTATTTTATTTTTTGTGTCACAATCTTTTTATAAAAAAAAAAAAAAAACCACTATAAAATAAGATGGGTAAATTACAAATACATCCCTTAAGGTTTGATTAAAATACGAATCGCTTCCTATGATTTTGGATATTACATCTCACCCTCTGAAGTTTCTAATTTTATAACAAATCGTCCATTTATTAATAAATTATCAAATCAATTAACAGTTTTTTATGATGTTAGAAATATATTTTAATTAATAATTTTATTATTATATAAAAAAACAATTATAAATTTTATTTTTTTTAGTTAATTATGTTAAATAAAAAATCTGACAAAGGGTATCTATAATTATTCAAATCACATAAGATAATTTATATTTTTAGCCAGTCTAATTTAAACTTCAAGCAAACGTATTTGCAATTTACCCAAATGAGATATGGCAATGGAAGCACGCCACAAGAAGCTTTAATAAGAAAGAGTGCAGTTTCCCGGAAAGATAGAATCAATCATCAAGAATAATAATTTAATTTACTATTCAAATAAAACTGACAAAACAAAGATCGCCTCCATCGGTACTTTTAAATTCTCTACGAATTTCGTTCCGCGTTATGTTTTGGGAATACTCTATCGCAGAACCCTCTCCAATTCCACTATAAATTACACATTTGCCTCAATCCCCTTCACATCACATTCTCTTCCCATCGATCCATTTCTGTTTTTCATTTCAAACCAATCCTTGAAATCCTCTCTCTCTCTCTCTCTCTCTCTCTCTCTCTCTCTCTCTCTCTGTGTTAGGTTTGCATAATCACATTCAACTTGTTTATTTTTCTCTGTTCCAAGTTCACTAGGTAATTCAACAATTTCTATGTATCTGATTTATAGCAATTCTGATTTAAAACTGTGTGTAATTGCACAAACTGGTTGATTTGTTACACCTTACTCTCTGTTTTTATCACTTCGTCTTTGTTTACATATTGTTTTGAATTTTCATTTTGTTCACTTTTCCTAGCCATTATTTTTAATGAAAATGCTAATTACAATATGTGAAAAAAAACACATTGAAATTAGGGCTATAAGCAAGCCTGAGTCGATATGAGTGAGTGGTCAGTTGTTCAAACTTGGCTTAAAAATTTAATAACTGTAAAAACATATTTAGGCTTGACTTGTTTACTTAATAAGTCAATCTCGAACAAATTTTTAACAACTTGAAGTAGTCCTAATTGAAATTCTAATATTTTCACCTTCGAATGACCTTTATTTTAATACTTTTTACTGTGAACATTCTTAAATAAGTTGTAATTATAGTTAAAAATTGCATGACATGAGAACAATTTTAAATTATCCAGTCACTGACCAATTCAGCATTAAAAAATTATTGTTTGCTTGTTTTTTTCAATGATGCATGTGAACCTTATCTTCTTGTTATGGAATTTATGTGGTTGATGACAAGTGACAATGAAGGTTTGGATATTAGTTGCTTGTTATCATGTAATTTTGAACAAATCAAAGTCAATGTTTGCAATTTAAGAAATCATTGTTTTAATTCATTTTCCTTTTCTCACGTAACCGTTCTGCCTGTAGCCCTGGGTAGGCTGGTGACATCTGAATTTGCAAAGGATTGCTTCATATTTCAAAATATTTTTCTAAAATCTTGTGTATTTTATGAGTTTATGTAATTACGCTTGTTAAAACCTACCATCACCTACTCCACCTACTACACCTACCACCACCTACTACCACCTACTCCACTACATCTCCTATATAAGGAGCCCCTCACCATTTGTAATAAACAACATACATCAATCAATAATACATCATTTTTTACATAGTATCAGAGCAAGGTTAAGCACTTAGTATTTTTCGCTTCACCGGCGGGCGGCAACCTCGCATTGGCCGCCCGCCGGACCACAACCTAGTCCGCTAGAATTGTCTACACATACCTTCTTCACTATCTCTTCTTTGATGATTGCTTCACAAACAACTGATTTTCCACGCCCTCCAATCCAGTTCACTGCTGCTGGCTTCTTATCCGAGCAAAAGTTTCCAAAGATGCCAATGACATCCATGTCTGGGAAATCCTTCTTGAGTTACTACCAGCCAATAATGGCATCTTAATCCCTACTCTCTCTCATGCTCATGCCCATACTTCTCTTTCGTCTTCCACACTGCTTCTCTTTGTTTTCTCTCTCTAACTCTTCACTACCCAATTCCCATTTCCTTGGCCAAAAAATCGCCCTCAAAGTCGATTCTTTCGGGCATTGCGAACACCAAGTCTTGGTTCCAGTTCTATGGCAGCGGCTTTGCCATTCGCGTTCTTAATTCATTTTCCTTTTCTCACGTAACCGTTCTGCCTGTAGCCCTGGGTAGTAGCTGGTGACATCTGAATTTGCAAAGGATTGCTTCATATTTCAAAATATTTTTCTAAAATCTTGTGTATTTTATGAGTTTATGTAATTACACTCATTATTTATGTTTTGTAATTTGATTATGTAATGGAAGAGAGGATGGTCTCTTGTTGCCCTTAATTTCATGCATGTGATTGGTATTGTTCCACTAGTTATTAAGTCTTTTGTTATCCATTATGAACTATAAAATTTGAATAATATTTAGGGTAATGAAAAAAATATCATGAAATACTTCATAAAGATTTTTTATCCTTTGATTAATGTGTGATATTTTCTTATATGTGTAATCTAACAGTAAAGAATCTTTCATAATTACTTTTATAATATTTTTTTTATGATACCTAAAATTACTCATAAAATTTATGCTCGACTATAATTTTACACCTCATGTAGTTTAAACTTCAGTTAGTTATGAAATTTCATGCATGTGATTGGTATTTGTTCAGTTATTGAGGTTTTTTGTTATGCATATGACCTAGAAAATAAAATGAAGAAATAGGATAAATTACAAATATACCCCTAAGGAGTTGTATTGGTAATTTACCCAATAAAATGAAAAGAAAAAAAAATAAAAACTATAAACAAGTAGATAAACTGTAATAAAGAGCACAGTTTTGATTGATTTTTTGAATTTTTTTTTTGAATTTTTTTTTTGTATTTTTTTTAATATTTAAAATAATTTTTTTTACTTTCTAGATGCATATAACTCAGACACACCTAAAATGTAAAATATTTATCAAAAAATATTTAAAAAATTCAATAAATTTATAAGAATATGAAAATGTACTAAATTTTTGTACTTTTTCGTATTTGATAAATTTTTTAAAGACTTTTTTTTTTTATGAGTATTGTACTTTTTAAATGTATTTAGGTTAAGTGTGCATTTAAAAAATAAAAACATTTTTAAAATCTTAAAATTTTTGACTAAAAATATAAAAAAAATTACGGAAAGCAAAAATTTAATTTTTTGAAAAGTGGGTTCAATTTTTTGAGGCAACTACTTTGGGAAGTGTTTTTTTTTTTTTGGTCTTTTTCTTTTGACTTATTTTTGTTTTTAGTAAACTTTTTATAAAAAAAAAAAAAAAATCAAAAACCTTTAGGTTTGTAGATTCAACTCGATAAGATAAATTGGAAAATTATAATTTTTTAAAAAATCCAAAAAATACAGTAAAGACAAAATAAGTAATCTTTTTTTACTTATTTTTATCATTAGTAATCTTTTTCTGAAATTTTTCAAAAAAAGCAAAAAATTAGATTTGTCTCGACAAGACGGATCCGAAAAAGTAAAAAGATTTGACATAATTTTGAAAACAAATTCACTGAAGATAAAAAAAAAAATTCAAAAAAAAAGAATTTTTTTTTATAGCCAAAATAGGCCAGTCTATTTTTACAATTGGGTTAAAAGTTAATTTTTAAAATTTTTGACCCTTTTTGTTCACATTAGTCTCTTTATTTTTTACACATTTTTTAAAAGAAATTTTAAAAAAATAAAAAAATAAACTAACTTTAAACCAATTACCAAAATAAGCCTAAATAAGCAACTTATTTTATTTTATTTGATTTGATTTGATTTTTTTTTTTTTTTTTTTGTGTCAAATCACTTCATTGCTTATATATATATGTTTTTATAAAAAGTCAAAAAAGTCAATATAAACATGATCGGAGAGTCCTCTCCCCAATTTATAGTCAACTGAAATGTACTATTGCGCCATCACGAGTTCTGTTTTGATAATTCAAATCGTTTAATGTGTAAAGCTCGTCGAGTACTTTTGATGTGTTTGGTTTGTGTTTGTAGAGTAGTTTTTGAGATAAAAAATACGAAAACTTGTTTGGTTTGCCTTTTTTAGAAATGATTTTGAAAAATTATTTTGGAGAGAGAGTTTTAAAAAAAGTGATTGATTTGATGTGTATGAGAGAAAGAGTGATTTTGGAAAGTAAGTAACCAAAGAAAATTTTGAGATTTTTTTTGAAAAAATTTGTTTGGTTTGATTACTCTTAAAAATTTGGTTGTAGAGAATTTTTTTCAAAAATTTTTCTGAAAAACAAACCAAACAAGGCTTTTATGTTTACAAAAAATCATGTTGATCAGATATTGATAACCTCTTCATCAAAACACATTTTTATCAATAGTAAATTTAATTTCAAAAATAAATATTCCAATCAAAAAATTAATATTCAATCAATATAATTTTTTATAAATATAAAATATTCAACCATCTCAATATAATAAACGACTCAAATTATTAAAATAAACGCCTAACAAACCTCACAAATTCAGTAATATGCTCCAGTCCATTATGTCAACCAAGCGAAGCCTCTCCCAAATAAGACATGGCAATGGGGCATTTCCCTGAAACACGCCACAAGAAGCTTTAAGAAGAAAAAAGGTGCAGTTTCCCGGAAAGATAGAATCAATCACATCCATCATCATCAAGAACAATTATTTAATGGGTCCAGCTTTTCTTTAATTAGAGATTAAGATTAGATTATCCAGTCCAGCCTCTGGGCTTATTATTGAGTCTTTTTTTTGATAATTCGAACCGTTAAATATGTAAAACTTGTCGAGCATTATATTTCTGTAAAAAATGACATTGATCGGATATCGATAACTATTTGATCGGGTCAGATTTCTATCAATCATTTATTTATTTATTGTTTATTTTTTTAAATACAAAATTGATCTGAAATAACTATCCATAGCCGATTAACATGATTTTTTACAATAATATAATACTTGACGAGTTCGACACATTAAACGATTCATATTATTAAAATAGGAACTAAAAATGAACCATGAATCAGACTGGACGGTTCAGTCTTCATCTCCAATTGGAGACAAGCTGGACCGTAATTTAATTTACTACTCGAATAAAACTGACAAAACAGAGATCCCCTCCACCGGTACTTAAATTCCCTACGAATTTCTTTCCGCGTTGGGAATACTCTATCGCAGAACCCTCTCCAATTCCACTATAAAATACACCTACGCCTAAATCCCCCCCTCACATCACATTCTCTTCCCATCGATCCATTTCTGTTTTTCATTTCAAACCAATCCTCTTCTCTCTGTGTGTGTTTTCTTTGTCTCTGTTGGAAGTTCACTAGGTAATTCAACAATTTGTATGTATCTGATTTATAACAATTCTGATTTAACTTTGCCAGGAATGTTTCAAACTGTCTGTAATTGCACAAACTGGTTGATTTGTTACACCTTACTCTCTGTTTTTTTATCACTTCTTCTTTGTTTACACATTGTTTTCAATTCTCATTTTGTTCACTTTTCCTAGCCATTATTTTTAATGAAAATGCTAATTATAATATGTGGAAAAAAAACACATTGAAATTAGTACTGCAAACGAGCCTGAGTCGACCTGGCTGGTAGGTTGTTCAAGTTTGGCTTGAAAATTTAATGACCGTGAAAACTTACTTAGGTTCAGTTTGTTTACCTAACAAGTCAATCTCGAACAAGCTTTTAACATGTTGAAATAGCCCTAATTGAAATTCTAATATTTTCACCTTTGTGTGACTCTTATTTTAATACTTTTTACGTGAACATTCTTAAATAGGTTGTAATTATAGTTAAAAATTGTATGATAGGAGCCCAATTTTAAATTATCTAGTCACTGACCAATTCAGCATTAAAAATTATTGTTTGCTTGTGTTTTCCAATGATGCGTTAAAACTTATCTTCTTGGTATGGAATTTATGTGGCTGATGACAAGTGATAATGACGGTTTGGATATTAGTTGCTTGTTATCATGTGATTTTGAACAAATCATAGTCAATGTTTACAATTTAAGAAATCATTGTTTTAATTCATTTTCCTTTTCTAATGTAACCGTGCTGCCTGTTGCCCTGGGTAGTAGCTGGTGATATCTGAATTTGTAAAGGATTGCTTCATATTTCAAAATACTTTACTAAAATCTTGTGTATTTTATGAGTTTATGTAATTACACTCATTATTTATGTTTTGTAATTTGTTTACGTAATGGAAGAGAGTATGGTCTTCTGTTGCCTTTAATTTCATGCACGTGATTGGTATTTGTTCGACTACTTATTAAGTCTTTTGTTACGCATATGAACTATAAAATTTATGCTCGACCGTAATTTTACAGCTCATGTAGTTTCATCCATGTGATTGGTATTTGTTCGACTACTTATTAAGTCTTTTGTTACGCATATGAACTATAAAATTTATGCTCGACCATAATTTTACAGCTCATGTAGTTTCATCCATGTGATTGGTATTTGTTCAGTTAGTTATTGAGTTTTTTGTTATGCATATGACCTATAAAATTTATGCTGAACCATAAATTGTGAGCCAAAAAACCTTGATAGATTCCCCTTCCCCGCCTGTAAAATTTATGCTCGACCATAGTGCTGTCTGTGCTCTACGATCCCCCAATTTTCAGCATCTAGTAGAATAATTTGAAGACTGTACATTCATCTTATAATATTTCATTGACATACTGTCAGTTGCATTTGTTACAACAGTTTTGGGAAACCACCCATAATTTCCTGTGGGCTTATTGAGTTTTCTATCTGTTGGCCCTAAGCCTGTAGTTTCTCATTTGTTTGGTTTATATGATTATTATATTAACCCTTTTATAGTGTTGTACATATTATCCATGTTGTTATCAGTTTGGTTATTAAAATTGTGACAAAACAATCTCATTTAAAGTTTATCTTTAAATTGCTCTGGTAACAACTCTAAATATGTAATCTAACCTTATGCCTGCATGTATATGTATATATATTTATACTTATTGTGGGTCATTGCTAATTTGATGCTTTTTTATTGATGAGATGGGCGTATCCAAATTATGTTGTTTTTGCATCTTCAAGTTGCTTTAGATTCTAGTAAAGTTCGTTTCTGATGTTATAATAGGCAAGAATCAACGATGGGACAAGCTTTTGGTTGCATTCAAGTGGATCAATCCACTGTGGCTATCAGAGAAACTTTTGGGAAGTTTGATGCTGTGCTTGATCCTGGTTGTCACCTTATGCCTTGGTGTGTTGGGAAGCAAATGGCAGGTACCCTTTCATTACGCGTGCAGCAGCTAGATGTTCGTTGCGAAACAAAGACAAAGGTTTGTTGTTTATGTCAATTCTTGTTGACAGTGTATCTTCTTTTCCTTCTTACTTTCTCACTTTTGAAGCATCTTTTCATAGAATGTTGGATGTCTAGGATGATGGTACAATTAAAAAACCAGATTGTTACGATATTCATGATTCCTTTATTGAATATTACTTTAAGACATTCAACTGAACTCAAATACTTTGAAATATGAAATCCAAGAAAGAAGCAATTTAGTTCATATCTTCCATACCATTTTTCTTTTATTGTAGCATCTAAAAGAACAAAAACAAGCAACATGTCTCATTACTTGCGTCATAGTTTTTTATTGTTTATTTGAAAAGTAAGTCCTTATGTTGTATGGTACATCTAGAAAATTATTAACTGGGGCCTTTCCAATCCAGGTCATCGAATTTAGAAGTTCTTAAATGACCGTTTTCTTTATCCTTCATGGACAAAGCAAAGGGAATGTAATTAATTTGAAGGAACTGTTTTGATACAAATTTTATGAGAAATGGTAGATTCATTTTGTTTTGTCGTTGCTAAAATATACCCAAATTTCTGCTTCCTGGGATCTGATTTGGAAGCTAGCAATGCAAGACGTTTGAGTCAAGATCATGTACATTTTGCTGTCTTCAAGCCCCATCAATAATCACTTATATATTTTGAACAAATGCTACACTACAAAGATTCATAGTTTCTTTTCTATGGTTTGTTTTCAGGATAATGTTTTTGTCACTGTGGTCGCTTCTATTCAATACCGAGCCATAGCAGACAAGGCCTCTGACGCTTTCTACAAGCTCAGCAATACCAAAGAGCAAATCCAAGCTTATGTCTTTGATGGTATGGATTTGGAACTTAAGAATGCAATGTCTTACACTTTCATCTTATTTGTTTTCCAAATCTTTTCATATTGATAATTGAGTAACAATGCTAGGAAGTTTTAGTTGTATCTTTACTTGTTGCAAAGTTGGTCATGTGCACCATAAAATCAGATCTTGTGATTATTGTATTCTGTAGTTATGCTGATTTTATTTTCCACGTAATTTCCTTTTATAAGTAACGTTTTGAAAGAGTTCTTAAAAAACCTTTGTAAGTTAGAATCTAACTTTGAGTTTAAGTTCAGTTATATTTAGATTTTGCTAACAATATCGAAAGATTGTTTTTGTAAGGGGACAAATAAAAAGGTGACTTGTATGAATGTATTTTAGAATCCAATGTCCCAGGCCCGGTGTAGGGGAAAAAATGCAGTATTTATACATCCTTCCCAACTCTTCACAAGCACCCTTCTGCTTTAATAAAAGCCGTGCACCCAATTTTACATAGTAGCATCATTGCTGGTTGTCATATACTCATTTCTGTACCTTATCAATGATGCCTTCTTTTATCAATTAATAAATAGTTCCCTCTCCCCACTTTTCCGCCAGGAAAAAAAAAAGAGTTGAAAAATAAGAAAGAAATAAAACAATTCACATCATAAGTTGTGAGTGAAAGTCATATCTTTCAGTCAATTCCCTTCTCAGTAGAGCTTTAAATGTCAGACTAATTAGGTTATTGGTTCTCGAAATAGGAAACTGAAGGAACTTTTTTATGCAAGCATCTTGTAAATTAAGAGCACCCATAAGGTTGAATGAAATTACTATTTGATGCAACCATATGAATAATTAAGAAAACCACCCAAAGTTGCCACTAGAGAAGCTCGTAAATTTTGTCAATGGCAAAATGCTGTTGAATTTTATGCAGATCTTCATCTATTATAATCTGCAATTGATCCCAAAATTTTGACAATTTCTTTTGTATTTCTCAACATTAATTGACATGATTGTAGAAATTATAGCTTGTGGTAAGAAAGTAAAATTTGATAACAAATGCATGTTACTCATTCAGTTATCAGGGCAAGTGTGCCAAAGTTGGAGCTAGATTCAGTCTTTGAGCAGAAGAATGATATAGCAAAAGCTGTGGAGAACGAACTTGAAAAGGTGTATTTCTGTTTAGTTTAGAAATAGTTTGGATTATAAAATTGGCCAACTAATCTTTATTCTCTTCTCTTTGGATTTATAGGCCATGTCTCATTATGGGTTCCAAATAGTTCAAACTCTCATTGTGGATATTGAACCAGATGAGCATGTGAAGAGAGCCATGAACGAGATTAATGCAGGTAATATATGCCCATTTTCATAATTTGAAACATTAGTTCTGTACTTTGTACAACTCCAAAACAAGACTTGATATGACTGAATTTTCCTGGAACTGTTAAGCCAGTTGTCTAAGTTTGCACAATTGGGAAAAGTTGAACCAGTTTTTTGTTGTAATCCTTAATTCAAATTGCAGAAATAATGGTCTTAATGGGCTCTAATTTTTGTTGCAAATTAAGTTTAAATATTGGCCATAACAGCTATGAAGTCTGATCGGGTAAATTATACCTTGCCCCCTTTATGTTTGGCCATTTTTCTACTTTGGCCCTTGAAGTTTTTTTTCCCATTTTATTCCTAAAGTTAATTTTTGTTTAAAATTAGACAGAAAATGCTACGTTAGCTGCCATGTGCTATAAAAATATATTATTGTATTGGAATTTGGGTTTGTATGAGAGGTGTGAGTCATATATAAAAAAATATTTTTATGTCACGTGACTGTCAATGCGTCATTTTGTATTTAATTGTGGACATAAGTTAGTTTTTGGAGTAAATTGGGAAAAACTTCAAACTTTAGAGGCCAAAGTGGGAAAAATAAATAAATAAATAACTTTCGGCCAAAGTGGAATCATTGATTGCTGAGAACCACCCTTGCAGGAAGACATTCCGACTTCCATGGTATTGGCCCCTAGTACAAAACTGAATTTGTCACCATGTTTAGTGCATTATGGGCCTGCAAAAGGACTTCAGCTCCACGATTTCAGCCTGCGAAAAACTTCATACAAAAAATGAGGTTGCAAATCTCCTCACTTGTTCTTTTTATATCCATTCAGCTCTCTACTAGAAATATATATATATATATATATATAAAATATAAAATAAAATTACGCCCAGATTAGTCCCTATTCCCGGCCTAACCTTTGGTATAATTTGCACAAAGTGATTCTCTTTAGGTTCAAATCCACAAACTCAAGGTAGACCGAGTTTTAACCACTCTACGAAAAAGGACCGTATATTGTTTCTTGCATTTTTCAAAAGCATTCATCAACCTTATATGCAGAGATAGGAATCTCCCGATTGTATTCTCTTAGCTGAAATCCCTTTTGTCACTTGTATTATTTCCTGCATGAATGAATTGATTTGATTGTGGTTCTCTTTTTTTCTCTGAACTAGCTTCAAGAATGAGGGTTGCTGCAAATGAGAAAGCTGAAGCAGAGAAGATACTGCAGATTAAGCGAGCGGAGGGAGATGCAGAGTCCAAGTACCTGGCTGGGCTCGGCATAGCTCGGCAACGCCAAGCCATTGTAGACGGTCTGAGGGACAGCGTGCTTGCCTTCTCCTCAAATGTCCCCGGAACATCATCCAAGGATGTCATGGACATGGTTCTGGTTACACAGTACTTTGACACTATGAAGGAGATTGGTGCCTCCTCGAAGTCTTCATCTGTCTTCATCCCACACGGACCAGGGGCTGTGAGAGACATTGCTTCTCAAATCAGGGATGGTCTCCTTCAGGGCCAAACAATGGAACGTCATTAAGTTCTGAACATGCAAAGTCGGAATAAGTTTCTGCTTCTGTATAAAATGGTTGCTAGTACCTAGAGAGTTTCTACTCTGTGCTTTCAATTCCCGGAAAAAAAAAAAAAACAAAATAAAATAATAATAATAATTTGGTGTGGTTTGTTTGTTCATGCATATAATCTACTTGCTTTTTCATACTGTAATGAGCTGCTAAGACATTATAGAGTAATTCGTAATATAGAGTATTGTTGTTGCCACTACAGTATGTATGTAGGCTTTTGAATCTCATATATGCAAATGTAGTCTACAGAAAATTGAACAGTGATGCGATTAGGGTTATTGGATTGAAGTGGAGGTTTTGAAGCTCTTGCTGAGACACATCCGAAGAGTCAATTTTGACTCACAGAGTGTCTGGTGGTTGTTAGGTACCAAATTTCTATTCTCAACGTTAAAATCCACGAAGTTTAAGCTCCAAGTTTGCGCATGGTTGGCTGTTGCATTGAGGCCATCCGTTTGTTACCAATTATTGTTCGGGTTTTCAGGTTGACTGCTGTGGACTGCAACAGCTCTCCTTATTTATATTGGATGCACAATTTTCAGCAGAAATAAACAGATTTCTTTGACATGCAAAGTGCCAGGCTGATTCAGACAACATGGAAGACAGTACATGCTCAGTGGGGCAAGCTGCAGTGCCGACAAGCATGATTTGAGGCAAATATGGATGATCATTATATAGACCAACCAACAACTGATTATTCATGGCAGACTGTAATGGGTGTTGACGCATAATTAGGGTTCAAATTCGGCTGAATTTAATCCATTGCCATACTATTCAAATCTGAAATGGCAAACAGATACATTGTATAGACCTCTCTATCCATGTCAACATAAATTGTGTACCCAATGAGTCCAACTTAACTATAACGATTCTGATTTAGACCTGACCCGTTTATTGTTTTGGATCCGGGATTCTTTGTCTTGATGGTTGTTCACGTCCTTATTCATCTTATTCCTTGTTGAATCGGATTGTATGAGGATTGTGGTTACGTTTGAAGCAGATAGGGAGTTCATTTTTCAAAGGAGTTTTTGCCTAAAATTTTGCTTGATTGCTCGGGCGGTCTTTTACAGTCTGCAAAACTATTGAGAGTTTGATATCTGCACTCGAGCGACGCTTTTTGCACTCGAGTGCACTTTTACAGGTCTAAACTACTGAAAGGGATGCATTGTGCGCTCAAGCGGTGTCTTCGTTTGTGTCTGGCCGCTCGAGTGACCATTTATGCGCTCGAGCAGTCTGCGCGTATATCAGTCCGACAAAGTCACTTTTTGAGTCATTTTCTTATCTCTCTCTCTCTCTCTCTAAACATTCCAAAACCTAGATCTACTCTCTCTCTCTCTCTCTCTCTAAAGCCATCTTTAAACCTTCAAATACACTATCATTCATTGATCTCTACACCCTAGTCCCTCTGATAAAAAGGTAGAGCTCACCTAGAGTTTCATTTTGATCGGAGCAAAGCTGATTTTCGGTTTCGTCGAGGTTTTTGACTCTCTTTCTTGCCTTCTAGCTTTGAGGTAGAGATTTTTTCACACTTTAATATGATTTTTAACTTAGATATTTGTTTTTTCTCCACACTTTAGCATGACTTTTAACTTAGTTATTTGTTTTTCTAAATAAGATTGTGATTGGGAAATTTTTAGATAAAAATCTAGGGTTTTGGTTTTAAAATCAAAAGAGGAGTTTTCAAATAGATTCTTGAAAATGGTTGTAAAATTGAAAATGTGATTGGGTTGTGTTATCCTTGGAATTGTTTTATAAAAAAAATAGGATTTTGCCCTAAAATATGAATATTTAGTTTTGTAAAGAGGAGACGAAAATGATGCTGGGTTTTATAAAATTAGAATGATGATGATGATGATAATGATGATAATAGTGGAGTAAGATATGCATTATCACTTTCATCTTGAAATTTTGAAAAGTTTATCTTTATTAGAAATTATTTATCTGTTTAGATATATCTGTTTTGAGTTATTGTTGGAAGATGACTATGATTGTTGTAGAAATTGCATGAGAATTAAGAGAATTGGAATTAATTTCTCACCCATTTGTATTGAGTATTGTTGCATATTTAATACATTGAAAATGTTTATTGTTTTGAGAAAAATTGTGAACACCTTAGTGAATTTGGGTAGGGGGTATGATTGTGGTATTTTTGTTAGACTGTGTGTCCTTGGTGAAAATTCAAAAATCCGCACGATTAGTCTATCAATAGGTTTATAGCCTACTAATAGACACGTTTTTAGAGATTCCCAGTGTTGTATCTACGGCCTTGTTTTCTATTGTAAATGAAATAATTTTCTAGAATTGTAATATAAACCTGGCATTACATAGTTTTGGAAAGAGTTATAAAACGTTTTGGCACGAGCATTGCATATGCTTTCACTTTATAGCTTTGTTAAGATTCATACACTATATTAAGGTAGAGAAATTAGAGACAAAGAAGGAAGCTCAAAGATAGAAAGAATATGGAGAGAATTTACATACATCATTATGTTGGCATAAAAGCCAATATATAGACTTACAAGAAGGTGAATGCAAACAAAAATATAACTTAATGCATATCTAACATATCTAACTTTGCAAGACTTTACATTCAAAAGTTGTAAAATTTCTAACACTTTAGGCAAGCCTAGTCATAGGCTTTATGAAAAGTCTTCATAAAAGTAAATACAAAGAGACAAAATAGTTAAAGGAAAAACTACAATTATTTGCTATGTGCTACAGTTTTTACAATTATATACACTGATACACACTGTCTACCCTCCCTGGTTTTCAAAGAGATAGACTATTGTAGATAAGCTTTGGCTGAGCGGCGTTGTCGTGTAGCGTCGGCTGAAAGGATGTGGCTGATCACTTTCCGCCTAATAATACAGGTTGCTCCACGTGTCCTGGATAAGGTTGGAGTCGATCAGGAGACAACTGCATTTGATAGTAGGGTCCACTATGCTTCCATCCTATTGATGAGATTGTGATATTCTTCATCAGTCTCTGATGGAGGGGAATCCGGATCTTGGCTGTGTTGCTCATTCTGGAAATGTTCTACATCATCCGCGGTCATGGCTAGTTCTAACGGAAGATCCAAATTATTTCTCTTTTTGAGATTTATTAACATGTCAAGAGCCTCATTAATTTGCGTTGGAGACCTTTGATATGTTATGGGAAAATGGGTTACAAATAATATTCTTCCATCTGTAACCATGAATGGCAATTTTGCTGAGCCATTGATGTTGGACGCTGCTTGTGAAACAGATATTAGACTGTCTATCCAATATTCTGTCAAAGAAAGTTTTTGGATATTTTTCAATCTCTCTCTCCGGTGATCTTAATCTAAATAATCATCTTCGAATTCAAAATCTTCAGTTTCTTTAAGATACCAAATTTGGTATGGTTGGAAAAAATGTTCTCGTTCTCGCCAACCAACAGTGCTGGAGATCCAGAAAGTAAAATATTTGCTCCATCGAAAGCCTTTTACTATCCATGAGAGCATTTCTTTGATGATCATTGGAAAATCTATCCATTGGATTGGATCTAAAATTTAAAAAATAACTTGATTAGTTATTCCCCAATCTATATCCTCAAAAAACCACATGACATGGTTTGCCATGATGGTTATTTTGGGAATTCCATCTTTCAAATTTAATTTATCATAAGATCGATCTAAGATTTGTCTAATCTTATCATGATGATCTTCAACTCGATTTTTGATTAACATAAAAATTTCTTTTTGAAGTAAAGTTCTTGCTTTTTCAAAAAGACAAATTCTTTTTATTTGTTCAAAAACTGGATCAGAAAACTCATCTGATATGAGGTCTGATAGTTGAAGAAAATTGTTTATTTTTTCAAAATTAAAATCTTCATTCCAATTCATTTGTTTAAGAATATTGAAACAAAGATTTTGCAAATCTTTTAATTTAGCTGTTTGCTCAGCTAATTTGTTGGTCAGAACTCCCATGTGTTTTCGAAATTTCACTTTGTTGTCTACAATGTGAGTTTTCCAAACTCCATTGAGTTCTGTATAAATTTCTCTGGATATACCAGGATTGAAAAAATCTTTTATTTCAGATTCATCTGGTCTAGATGTTTGAATATTAGTTGGAACTGGGTTAGTTCTCATTTGACAAAAATTCTTTTGATAAGTAGGCATAGCTGGTGCACTGTAAAAAGCTTTTTTAGCTTTGGTCATGCTATCATATGCTTTAAAGCTTGCTCCTGAATATCCACAAACTTGTGTTTTGCAATCAATCCATTCTGTATAAATTCCAGGTTGTCTTCCTGCAAACACAACATAAACTTTTTCTTCTTTGGGGATTGCTTTTTTAGCAATTGTCACCCAATCTCCTTGAGCGGGTTGTTTAACCTTGTCCATTGTTTCCTCTTGGTCTAGAGGTCTTCTGCAAAAATTAAATTTACTTGTTTAACAATTTAATTTTCTGAAACAATTTCTGCTAAGAAAATCTACAAGAAAATTGTTAGTACCTTTAAGATGTTCTACTTCAAAGGTATATTCAGAAATTTTATTATACCAGGCTAATCGTCTTCCTTGCTCAATAGGTTTTTTTATTGATCAAGAAATCTCTTACTGTCTTATTATCAGTGCGTACAATAAAATTTTCTAGGGCTAAATAAATATGAAAGCTCTTTATTGTCAATTTTATTGCAAGTAATTCTTTTTCAAAGATAATATATTTCTATTCATTTGGTTTAAATGTTCCATAATTATATCCACAAATTAACTTTTCTTTTTGTAATTTTATGGGTATTGAATTTTTTCTTGGTCTAATCCCATTTTTTGATAAAGGTATCTCTTTATCATACCATAAATTACTTGGTATTGCTTTAAGAACACATCCCCAGCATGCTTCTGAGGCATCTGTTTCTAAAATTAATTCATCACCTGTTTTAGGAAGATAAACATCTGGTAAAGTTTTAACATTTTCTTTAATTGTTTAATTAAAGCAACATCTTCTGTTGTCCATTCAAAAATAACATTTTTCCTTAATTTGGTTAACCAAGGAATTTCTATTTTTGAAAGATTTTTGATAAAATTTCGTCCATAATTTAAAATGCCTTATAAATTCTGTAATTGTGTTATATTTTCAAGAGTATCAGGAAAATCTCGTACTTTGGACAAAATATGTTCTTATAATTTTAAACCTTTCTGGTCTAAAATTATTCCCAAAAATTCAATTGATTCTTTTTCTAGTTCAATCTTTTTTGGAGACAAAATAATTCCATGTTTTTGGAATTTTTCACAAAGTAATTTTAAATATTTCTTATGCTCTTTCTTGGTTTTAGCGAAGATAAGTATATCATCAACATAAATTACACAACAATCTTTAAGATCTTCAAAAATTGTATCCATCCACCGTTGAAATACCTGTGGTGCTATATTTAATTCAAAAGGCATAACATTCTAGTGGTAATGCCCTCTAGGTGTACTGAAGGCTGTCAATTTTTTTGACTCTTCAGTCAATTGAATTTGCCAAAATTCACTTTTACAATCAAATTTGCTAAAGATTTTTGATCCTTTGGTTAAGTTAATCAAAACATCTTTTCGTGGAATAAAATATCCATCAAATTCTAAATTTTCATTTAGCTGTTTATAGTTGACTACCATTCGGGCTTTTCCTCTTTTAATTTCAGCATGGTTTCTTTCCATAAAAGCTGGGTTAGAGTGAGGGCTTTTAGGTTCTTCAATTAACTTCTTGTCTAAAAGTTCCTGGAGTTGAATATCAAATTCATTTATATCTTCTCTAGTATAGATCATTGGTCTTACTCTAATGATAACATTAGGGTCTTTCAATTTTAAACCACAATAATATGGACTACGTTGCCATAGTTTTAATGGATGTTCACTAAAATTTTCTTCTAAAATTTTATAAATCCAATGTGATTCATCAATAATTTTGATGATGGGAGTTAAATCACCACGCGGCACGGGCGCAAACTCTTTATCACAAATGTATTTATGTTGTTCTAACAAGGGAATATGAATTAAGACATTGTTTATGCTTAATGAAATAGCTTTTTCCTGTATTTGCATTGGAAGGTATTTATATATAAAATTATTGCCAAGAAGGAAATCTCCATGCATATACGGAAAACATAAAATTTTTGGTATAATGAATTTGCTATCATTTAACCAAATAGCTATATTTTTAGCCTTGAATTGTATGAAAGTATGGTTGCCATCTATTCCAGTAATCAAAATTGGATGTTTCATTAATGTCCATTTTTCCTTTGGTATGGCATTCCATTTACATGAGCTAACTGTAGCTCCTGTGTCTATGAGAACACTGAGACTATAGGGTTTGCAACCTGCAAAATTAAATGTTCCCAATACATACGTATATCTTCTTTTTCCTTGGCTAGGAGAAAAAATAATATCATCATTTTTTGTTTGAAAATGATACATATATGCGGACTTAATATGTTCAAGTTTTCTTGTTCCTAGAAAAATAGGAATCTAAACATTGTTTGAAGTAATAGATTCTTGATTAGAATTATTACTTGATTCTCCAATGCTTAACTTTGAAAATGATTTGTTAGAAAAATATTTTTCAAATACAGAAGTTGATCTTTTAATTTTTGGAACTGTATTTTCAATGTATAAATTTTTTCCTGATGCCTGCATTTGTAATTGTGCAGGTTTTTTTGTTTTAGAAGATTCTCCTTGTCCCACTAAGTCTTGGATTAACTATTGTCGAGGGACTTCTAAATCGCTCCAATTCATTAGACAAGGTTGTATTACCGTGTCAAACGGTCTTGGTTCCAAGATCTCAACGATTTTATTATCGTTTGATCTTGTTTTTGTTTCAGGAAATTTGGTTAATTCGTGAATTGTTTTCCAACGAATAACCAAATCATGAGAATTTGATTTCATTCCTAATCCTTGTGTTTTAATTCTTATTCTGACTGTATCTTCAAGATTAGGATCATTTATGGAAATAAAGAAATTTGGTCTAACATTAAACCAAACTACTCCATTAGCCAAATTAGACTGAATTCCTCCAATGATTGCTTTCATTGGGTCAGAAAATCTTTTGTCAAAAATTACTGTCAAAATAGGAGTATCTATCCCTTGGCGAAATAAGGCTGTTATGGTTACTTGAATTAATCCAATATGAATATATTGAATTTCAGGATATTTCTTTTTCCATCTTGCAACCTTTTTCTTATCAAAAAAAGAAATATCAATATTTCCTTCTTCTGACCATTTTGCTTGAGTGTTACCACTGTGTTGTTCAAACACTCTTGCTGAAAAGAAGTTAAATTTTGAAAGTTTAAATTTCTGGAACAGCAACTTCTTGCATTTTTTCAAATTTTGTTAATTCTTCGTCGGTAAAAGTTTTTTCTTCTCCGATTACATCTCCAAGTCGAATTGCCTGTAATTCTTCTTGAGATATATTATCTACTTCTTTAGATATTTCTTGACTATTATTAGTCATCATGAAGATTGTTAAGGAGCTCAGCTAAAGCCAAACAGCAGCAGCACATCATCAAAGCAGGGTCACAGCAGAGGAGAGTCACACAGCAGAGAAGAGTCATGTGTCAAGCTCCAAACAGAATTAGTTAGATTAGTTAGATGGTTATGAATTAATCAGAGTTAGGTTATATTTCAGTTACATGTAAACTGTAGTTCAATAGTAGTTACATATTTATTTTCTCTATAAATATGTATAAGCACTGTACTCAAAATTAATGAAATAAAAACATATTCAGTTTTCCTTTATGGTATCAGAGCTATATTCAAGCTCTTACGAGTACTGTTCTTGAAAGATCCATCAATGGCATCTTCACTGCCAACTCCATCTTCAGCATCATCTTCCATTCCTCCAAATCTTGCTCTTCTCATCACAAATCTGAATTCATTTGTAAATGTCAAACTCGATTCTACAAATTTCATCATTTGGAAAAATCAAATTCAAAATATCTTGAAAGCTACACAGCTTTTCCAATTTGTTGATGGCACACAGATCTGTCCATCATCTACTGTCACTGATAAACACAACAATGTGATTCTGAATCCAGAGTATACACAATGAATGATTATTGACTCTCATCTGTTCAGTTGTTTGACTGCAACTCTCTCTCCACCTATTTTCACTTCTGTTCTTCATTGTTCTACAAGTCATGAGGTGTGGCATGCTCTTCTCTAACATTTCACATCCCTATCAAGGTCACATATTCACCAGTTGAAAAACAAACTGAATCAAGTTGTCAAAAAAGGCCATACCGTGGATGAATACTTAACGCATATCAAATCCTTTGCTGACCAGCTAGCTTTAGCTGCCTCACTTGTAGATGATGAGGATTTGGTTTTACTGATTCTTAATGGATTGCCTGATGAGTACAATTCATTTAAAACTTTCATCCGAACTAGATCTGAATCCATTTCTATTGGAGAGTTATGTTCTTTACTGAACTCTGAGTCTATTCATGTTGAGTCCTCATCTAAGCAAAGTCATATTGCAGAAATTCCATTCGCTTATCATACCTCAAGAACTTCTTCTCGAGGTGGTTATAAAGGTGGTTCTTACAGAGGTCGAGGAAGAGATAGTAGCAGATTTTTCAGAGGTAATTCTTCTAGTTCTCGAGGTAGAGGAGGTAGATCTTATGGACAGAGTTCACATCAAGGTACTTCTCAAGGAGGATATCAAGGATATCACTTACCTCATTCTTCTACTCATTCTTCGACTGCTCAACATGTTTCTTTACCAGTACTTTGTCAGATTTGTGGCAAATCAAATCACTCAGCATTAGAGTGTTGGCATAGGTTGGATACTTCCTTTCAGCCTGCCAGATCTGCCCCTTCTCAAGCATATGTTGCCTCCACATCCTCTCAGCCTGGTTCTATCATTGGTGACAGTTCTCATATCAACACTAACACCAACTGATTTCTGGATTCTGCTGCTACCAGCCATATTACAAATGATTTGAACAATCTGGCCTCATATCAACCTTATCATGGTTCTAATCAGGTCACTGTTGGAAATGGTAATACATTGCCTATACATCACACTGGTCAAGGTCTCCTTCCTACACCTTCCTTTCATTTTCATTTATCCCAAATGCTTCATGTTCCTTCCATCTCTTCCAATTTACTTTTAGTTCATCAGCTTATTTCTAATAATAATTGCACTATTACTTTTGATAAAGATGTGTTTCTTATACAGGACAAGAGTACCAAGAAGGTGCTCTATAAAGGCTTTCATTCCCATGGTCTCTATCACCTTCCTAGTAGTTCTATCCCTGCCTCTGCTGCTTCATCTACTGCATCATATTCACCAGCAACATGTTTTCATTATGCAGTTAATAGTGTTAATAGCTCTACTTCTCCTAATTGGCATTTTAGATTAGGACATCCATCATCCAGAAAATTTCAGTATCTTGTTAAACATCACATGGTGTCTCCTCCATCTGTTGATATTAATAAAATGTGTTCTCATTGTTGTGTTTCCAAAAGTCATAGACTACCATTTAGTTTGTCAAATTCTACTGTCAATAAACCTTTGGCTCTCATTCACACTGATGTGTGGGGCCCATTCACTTCCACTGTTGTTTCCTACAAGTATTATGTAATTTTCATTGATGATTACAGCAAATTTACCTGGTTATTTCCCCTTTATTACAAAAGTGAGGTATTCTCTAAGTTCTTGGAGTTCAAGGCTTTTGTTGAAAATCAGTTCTCTACTCACTTACAAGTTTTACGCAGTGATAATGGGGGTGAATATCTTAGTAACAAATTTCTTGAATTTTTAAAAAGTAAAGGTATTCAGCATCAATTAAGTTGCCCTCATACTCCTGCGCAAAATGGTGTAGCTGAAAGGAAGCACAGACATCTCATTGAGACTACTATTGCACTTATGCATCACTCTTCTTTACCTCTTGCTTATTGGTTTGATGCCTTAGCCACATCTATTTTTCTGATTAATAGGCTTCCTACTGCTAAGCTTAATTTTCTCACACCTTTTGAAGCCTTGTTCCAGTAGTCTCCTGATTATACATTTCTTAAGACCTTCGATTGCCGATGTTATCCATGGCTCAAACCTTATACCACTCATAAACTACAACCGAGGTCTGTGCCTTGTGTGTTTCTTGGCTATGTTCCATCTACTAAGGGCTATAGGTGTCTTGATCCTTCCACTGGCAAGGTGTATATCTCCAAACATGTTGTTTTTGATGAACATAATTTTCCTTTCGCTTCTTCCTCTACAGTTTCATCTGTTTCTTCTTCTTTGTCCCAGCTCAACTCATTTTTCTGGTCTTCACAACTTGCTTCTGCTGTCATTTCCTCTCCACTTGCTGGATCTACACCTGCAGCTCTGTCTTCGAACAGTTCTACACCTGCAGCATCTACAGCTATACCTTCTACAAGTGCTACACCTGCAATTCTGCCTTCCACAGATTCTTTTCCATCTGTTCCTTTTGTGTTTGGTCAATTTAATTCTGTTCAAACTCAGCCTGTTCAGTCCCCTGCCCTACAGTTTGTTCAGCCTCAGTTTGTTCAGTCACCTGCACTACAATCTGTCCAGCCTCAGTCTGTTCAGCCACCTGCACTCCAATCTGTTCACCAGTCTGTTTCTCCTCATCTGTCTTCTACCCCAATTCAGTCTCCTCCTTTGCAGGCTCCTTCTTCTATTCTCATTTCTTCTTTATCTATTTTTCTACTTTCACTTCCTTCTACTAATACTCACTCTGTGATTACTCGATCCAAATCTCGGCCACATTGTTTACTTACCACCACAGATCTTACTGAACCACAATCCTATCAAGAGGCTTCTCAATCAAGTGCCTGGACTGCTGCTATGAAAGATGAATATGATGCTTTAATCCGACAAGGGACTTGGACTTTAGTCTCTCTGCCACCCACCAAAAAGGCTATTGGTTATAAATGGGTATTTCGTCTAAAGAAAAATTCTGATGGCACTATTGCTCGGTATAAAGCCAGGTTAGTTGCCAAAGGTTTTCTTCAAACTGAAGGTATTGATTATTTTGAGACATTTAGTCCAGTAGCCAAGCAGCCTACTATTCGCATTCTTCTCTGCTTGGCTCTTCACTTTCAATGGTCTATCAAAAAACTGGACATTTCAAATGCCTTCCTTCATGGTGTATTAGAGGAAGAGGTCTACATGCATCAGCCCATTGGTTTTGTTGGCACCACACATCCTTCCATGGTTTGCAAACTCAATAAAGCCTTGTATGGCCTCAAACAAGCTCCTCGAGCTTGGTTCTCCACCTTTTCTTCCTTTCATCTCACTCAAGGTTTTAAAGTTAGTCATTGTGATTCTTCTTTATTTGTTAGGAAGAATTCTCACTCCATCACTATTCTTTTAATCTATGTTGATGATATACTTCTCACAAGGAGTGACTCCTCTTATATTTCTTCTCTCATTACCCACATGCACTATACTTTTTCAATGAAAGAATTGGGGCTTCTTAACTATTTTATGGGTATTGCTATTACCTCTTCCTCCTCAGGTTACTTTTTATCTCAAAAGAAATATGCTACTGAAATTTTAGTCAAGGCTGGTATGACCAACTGCAAGTCTTCTCCTTCACCTATGACCATTACATCTTCTTCTGATCCAGTAGCAGACTTGCTTTTCTCTCAGCCTTCCCTCTATCGAAGTCTTGTTGGTGCCTTGCAATATCTAACTATAACCCGTCCTGACTTAGCTTTTGCTGTCAACCATGCTTGTCAGTTTCTTCAAACCCCTCTCACCAGTCATTTTGCTTTGGTTAAGAGACTACTGAGGTATCTTAAGGGAACTCTTTATCTTGGTCTCCAATTTAGTCCTGGTCCTCTTACTTTACATACCTTTTCTGACTCGGATTGGGCTGGTTGTTCTCTTGATCGACGATCTACCACTGGTTACTGTGTATTTTTAGGTCCAAATCTCATCGTTTGGTCAGCAAAGAAACAGCCCACTGTCTCCAGGTCTTCTACTGAGGCTGAATACAGAGCCCTTGCTCAAACGGCTGCTGAACTTAGCTGGATTGGTATGCTACTCTCTGATTTGTCCATCTCTGTGTCAGCTCCTACCCTTTGGTGTGACAACATGTCTGTTATCTCCTTATCCAACAATCCTGTCTTTCATGCCAGATCCAAGCATATTGAAGTAGATTATCACTATGTTCGTGAACGAGTTGCAACCAATAAGTTGCACATCCATCACATCTCATCCATGGATCAGCTTGCTGATTTGTTTACTAAACCTCTTGCCTCCTCTCGTTTCCTTTATCTTCAGACCAAGCTTCTAGGTTATCACTCTCCCATCAGCTTGCGGGGGCATGTTAAGGAGCTCAGCCAAAGCCAAACAGCAGCAGCACATCATCAAAGCAGGGTCACAGCAGAGGAGAGTCACACAGCAGAGAAGAGTCACGTGTCAAGCTCCAAATAGAATTAGTTAGATTAGTTAGATGGTTATGAATTAATCAGAGTTAGGTTATATTTCAGTTACATGTAAACTGTAGCTCAATAGTAGTTACATATTCATTTTCTCTATAAATATGTATAAGCATTATACTCAAAATTAATGAAATAAAAACAGATTCAGTTTTCCTTTAAAGATTAGTTCTTCATCTGAACTCTCTTCCTCACTAGAAATTTCATATAAGATTTCTTCTTCATCAGAAATTTATTCTCCATATATTATTTCAAAATCTTGTTCTTCAAGGCCTTTGATCATTTTCTTTGCACTTTTTTCCCTTTTTGGGCATTCGAGTGCATAGTGACCTTCTTCGTTACAAATGTAACATTTACAAGTTTTCTTTTTTGAAATACTTGTTGGTTTCTTTTTTCGAATATACTTTTCCTTTTTTGAAAAAATTTTGTTCTTCTTTCAAGGTTTCTATTTATATCTTCTACGTTTTTTGGAAAATCCTTTTCTTTTAGGAAATGTATTACAACCAATTTTTCAATTTTCTTTTTTAAAATTTTATCACAACATTTTTGACCATATGGTGAGTTAGAAATTTGATTTTTTATTTGTTTTTTCACCTTTGCTTCTAGACACCGATCTGCTATCAACCTTAGAACATAATTAATGCGAAAACCAAGATTATCATATTCTTCCTTCCCCATTTTTTTGAGAAAATCAGGATATGTTTTAATACATAACTCATCCCATGGATTAGGGAGTTTATGAAAAAATCGATCTAACCAAGGTTGATTTGCTGGTGGATTAATAAGATAATAATAGTTTTTAAAAGTTTGAACGTAATCTTCAAAAAGACAAATATTACATAATTCTAATTTAGTCAAAATATAATTTGCATCTGCTTGCAAATTAGTATCTCCTGCAAAATCACATAAATTTTCTTTTATGATTTTTACAAATTCAGCTAAAATTGTGTCAAGTGTGAGAAAATTTGTTAACAAAGCCGTTTTTTGACTTTTTTCAATTTTAGATTTTTCCCACTGTCTTAACCATTGCAACACATCTCCCTGGAGAGTTGCTGCAATATAATCAAGGAATTTTTCCTTTGACCAACTGTTTTTATAATTGGTAATAATGATGGACAAGGATTGTGCCCAATCATCAATTGATTGTGGTTGATCCTTAAATGGAACATGAGACAAGTCTAAATAAGTACCATTTTAAGCTATTGGATACTTATGATTATTATCTTTTCTAGATATTACTGGCTCAGGTGTAGGATTGGAGGTACTTCCAATGTTAGTATCATTTTTAACTTTATTTGTCTGAATAAAGTCAAAATTTTCTCCATCTCTCCTTGTGCCAAATAATTCGGGATCAATTGGCTCTTCTGCCTTTCTTTTCCCTTTATTTATTTCCGATGAAATGTCTTGATCTATTGTTTCTTCAGATGAGGATGATTGGCTGTCATCATTATTAGTTGGCATATTAATATCATAATTAAAGTGTTGTAAAAGGGTTTCATTTTCTAGATAAGTTTCTCTTATCTGATCTAGTAGCCTATTTCTTTCATCAATACCTAAGTCTAGGTCTTTATATAATTTTCTCCAATAATCCAATATTTTACCAATATTTTCATATTCAGTTTTATTATAGGTATTGGTTTGAAGTAACCATAATATCTTCTGTACCATAAAATAGCTTAGGGATGTAACTATCTCCTGGACTATTCATTTCATCATTGTTTATGAAGTATATAGTTTCTAATTTTGTCACCAAATTGTTTATTTGGTTTTCTGATTCTTCATTTAAATCAATATTTATTATAAAACCCAAATTGTCTATTTTAGATTCTATAAACTCAACTTTAGTCTCTAGATAATTTTGATTTATTTTTTGATTTTTATCTAATTTAGAAAACCAAGAACACATAATATCAGTAATATTATTTAAACTAGAACACACACTATTTATATTTGCAGATTCTTTAGTAATATGCAAACTATGATCATATTTATTATTAACATTATTTTTGTATTTCCAAAGCATATTATATCATCAGAATTAATTACCATTTTAGATTGTTGTTGGTACCTAAGACCCTCTTAGTGTATTATCTGGTGCCTAAAATCTCTCTTTATGATCTTACAGACTTAATTATGGCCAATAGTCAAAAGATATATGGGTTTTGACATACACTAAGCATATAGGTTTTACAACAACTATAAATGAAACAAATAATTATGAAGATATAAAATACAAAAGATACACAAAAAACTTAGACGAAATTTTTAATTTAAATTTTTTTTTTATATAACATAAAACACACCATACAAAATTATATATATATATATATCAAAAATTTATACATAGATAGAAATACTTACATAGCTTGATCTTACTTTCAAAAGCTCTTCACTAAGCTCTGATACCAATTACAAAACTAAAAAGGAAAGGAGCTTTTTTTTACTATTTTTATTATAGAATTATGGTGGAATTATGGAATTAAAGTAGAGAAATTAGAGACAAAGAAGGGAGCTCAAAGATGGAGAGAATATGGAGAGAATTTATATATATCATTATGTTGGCATAAAGGCCAATATATAGACTTACAATAAGGTGAATACAAACAAAAATATAACTTAATGCATATCTAACATATCTAACTTTGGAAGACTTTACGTCCAAAAGTTGCAAAATTTCTAACACTTTAGGCAAGCCTAGTCATAGGCTTTATGAAAAGTCTTCATAAAAGTAAATACAAAAAGACAAAATAGTTAAAGGAAAAACTACAATTATTTGTTCTGTGCTACACTTTTTACAATTATATACACTGATACACACTGTCTACTGTTGGACCTTTCAAATTGGGATATGTCTAGGCAAAATGCCTAACATAGGCAATATCAAGAGCCAATTGGAGTTGCTCTTAGGCCTCGTTTGGGAACCAACCCATTTAGTCAAAAAGTCAAAAAATTACTAAAAAAGCCAAAAAAACCAACAACCCATATTAAAAAGTCAAAGATTCTATTTTCTCTCTACTTTTTGCACATCTTTTCGTAAAAAGTTAAAAAATCATCCTAAACATACTAATTTTTTTTAACTCATATTTTAACTAAATAATTAAAAAATTACTAAATTAGTCTGTTCTCAAAGGAAGCCTTAATAAGATAGTACCAGATGACGCATTTTATCAAACAAATTATTTCATTTAGAACTTGGCTTTTACGCTGCTGATATGTTCCTCACACAGGAATCTTGTGGTGAACAATCAACCCTACAAATAAGTCAAAATCACCTGAATTTTATCATAATCATCGCTGCACCATTCCATATGAAGCAGTTTGATACAAACGGCATCAATCATAAAACCAATCTCTAACACAATGACTCCCAACACAGTGAAGTTCATTCTAATGTTGAAAAAGAACACTGCATAACAGCATTAATTTGTGAGCCGGAACTGCAAATTTTACCCCTTTTTTGTACCCCTCATCATGCATAGCCCACCACACCCTAAACTAACACCTGGCAGTTTAATTGTTAAACAACACCGTACCTCCCCAAACATCTATGAAGCTAAGTAGGGGCCCAATGGTAACATAAAAGCCCGCGAAGATATAGGAGGTGATCCAATATTCAGTATCCTTTTAAGGTTATGTTTGTTTGGATTTGTTTGGGTGGACATGAGTTTAAAATTGAACTAATATTCTAATAAAATTATTAATCCAATATTTGGTTAAATAATTGAAATACAGACTAACAATCCATTCGGATATTGTATCCCACATATGATGGACTATTCAATCCCACAGAGAGAGTGGGATATAAATTGGAAGACTAAGCAAAGTCTAGATTATTAGTCTGTCCTTCCTTATAATCCTAGCTCAATCTAAACATATGATAAGATACACAATCTAAAGAATTCGTAGTTCTAAGACTATTAATCATGAGAATGTTAATTCAACCTAATTCAGTCCGTCCAAACAAACATGACATAAGAGTACATGTCAACTAAGCCTCTTTGGAGGCCGAGAGCTTGATGGAAAATGAAAAACTGGAATGCTGTTCCAAAATAAAGCAGAGACAAATAGTATATGATGAGTTTCCAAGACCTATAGTAGTTTCTTATAATTTCTAGTTTTTAAAACAGACGAAGAAAAAAAAAAATTACGGAAACAATAAAATCAAATTGTAGATCAAGTACAAGAAGCAGCAGTGATGAGGCGTTATCACATTCCATAAGAAAATTCTATTCAATTAATCCACATTGAATAATAGAATAGATTGACGGAGTATATGAGAAGGAAAATGATGCCAGGCTGCAACCAGCTACATTATTTTTTACAGCCCACAACCATCAAAGTTCAAAGAAACCAATGCCGCCACATTCAACGGGCAAAATGTTTTAAGGAAAAAGAGATACTGTACTAGGTTCATTCTACCTACCTTATTGCTCTCCACCATACAAAAACAATTCCGGTTCTTCCTTTCAAGCAAAGACAATTCTAAAATCATGGCTTCAGAGCCAAAGCCAGTCCAATCTTAGCACTTTTTTCAATTGCCGTGGTGTCCACTTCCCCTGAGATGGTGAAGAGGGATTTTGGCCGCCATGCATGCTGGATGAGAGCACTTGCCTTGCCATAGCTGTTCACCCGAGCCTTCACCGTGGTTAGTGGGTCCAATGCATGCTGTGTTCCAATAGTGAGTGTGTTCTCATTCTTTGAAAAGCTACGTGTCAGCTCCGCACCAACAGCTGTATTGGTCAATGGGCTCACTGTGTGATAGTAGGAAGCGGTAACGGTATCACCTTTGTCATTCCTGTAACCATCAACAAAGATAACCCTCATCACACAGGAAAAGGCCATCAGCCTGGATGGAAATAAGCCTAAAACACCATCTAGACATCCAACTTATTACGTCAAAAGGTTCATTCAAAGCTTGTCCTTAGCTTTTTGGGATTTCACAACATAACCCAGCCTATATCCCAGGCTCTATAATTTTCATTTTACCAAAACTACTGACATAAATATATGAAATGAGCTTCATTCCTCTTGCCTAAGATACAGAGAACAATTTTCCAAAACTTTAGCAATACTAACTGAATGTCAAGTCAAAGATTTAGACAATCATCTAAAACAACTTGACTACCTCTAAAACCAATTTTAAACTCTGAAACTGTCTTTGATTTTTTTTTTTCACATTCTTTATAAATATTTTACTTTTTTGGTGCATCAAGATTAGGTCCTCTTAAAAGTATTATTATTAAAAATAAAATAAATAAGAGAGACAGAGAGAAACGAAAAACTCAAAAACAGTGTCCAAAAACTAAACCAAACAAGTTTCAATTTCTCCTTTATGGATGAAGGAGATACTCACAGTGCCAAGGAAGCAATAAGGTCAGACTTGGAGAAATTCAACCCTGCATTGCATTTGGTAAAGTTTCCAGTCACAGTGTCAAAAGATAGATCAGTCCCAAGGGAAACAACATCATTCCCAACCACGCCAGAGAAGTTGACGATGGGACTAGCAGTTAATCCAATACCAGTACTGATTCCAGCATACTCATGCAGGTACTGGAGTTCTACCTATTACCACAATCACTATAAGTAAGAATAAGCAACTAAGGGTGAGACTCCAAGTGTCCAACAGTAAATTATGTGCTTGTAAATGGAGCAAAAGGATTCAGATGAAGTAGCATGATCATACAGTGCATACAAGTGATTCACAAGCTAAAAACTTGGAAGACACTATAAAGAGCAAAATCTGATTACCTTGCCAGATCTCTGATCAGGAACAATAAAGCTAAAGATTGTCTTGAGTCCAGGTGCAGGTTCATCAATGGTAATGGTAGTGAGAACCTACACATTCACTTTAACTTGTGAGCTAAATGACCAAAGCATCATTACAATGAGTTTGATTACTGAATTCTTGAAGTATCCTCCTAGAAAGTAGAAATTAAAAAGGAAAGGCAGACTACACCGACACAACAAACCCTGTGGTTTCATCAACACATAAGCATAAATAAAGATATAACAACTAAACTTGGGTGACACTGAAAAAGCTCTCAAAGCAATGATGAAAATCATGGAAAGAAGAAAAAGACTAAATCTGGAATTTCACATGAAGCACATTTAAGACATCAACAATTAAAGATTTGAAATAATTTTGAGTTTTCATGTCATTATAGTAGGTTTTAGTAATTAAAAGTATAACGGTAATTCCAATAATTGTTGGAAATGGGTTGTAGGGGTCACCCATGGGTTTTATTTTGGGTCAAGTTATTAAATGGATTATTATATATGGGTTTTATTATGTCTAAAATAATCTTAGTGGTCAAAAGTCCAAATTTCCTATTTTGATATTAAAGTAGAATTAGAAGTCATTAAAGTTTCCTATTATGATTGAAGTAGAATTGGAACTCATAGTTGGTCTAGAACATTAGTAGTTGCTAAATATTTTTAGTTTCTAAATTTGAGAAAAAGTCCTTATAGAATTAGGAAAGTCTTTAACCTATAAATATATGTGTAATCTCAATGCTTCAACAGCAGAGTTAATATTATGAAAATCTGAAATTGTATGTGTGATTGGCCTATCCCTTGCGAGAATGAAGCACTTCTCTCTCTCTCTTCTTCTTCTTCTATCCAGCAAGGTTATTATTCACGTCACTGTTCACTGTGCTTAGAACAACCACCCAACTGTTCCTAAACACTTGTGTTTTCATTCCCAAAACCCTACCTTTTTACAAATCCTTAAACTCCTATTTTTAAATACTTCTGCAGCCACAAAATCCCACCAAATCCAGCCCTGTAAGTCTGTAGTTGCTGCTGCCAGTATATTTAAACCAGGCTCACTACTTGTAGGAAAGTAATCCCTACTCATCCTACATCACATAACGAAGGGCAATGTTTATCCAAATAATCAAACAAAGCCAACAATTTAAATGCATCTCAGGTGATGACCACCAGCTTTTCATTGCATAAAACTCACATCCAAAGCAAACTAGGTTTGATCACCAAACAGAAGGATACTTAGAATAAAAAAATGGAGTCAATGATACAATTTTAATCCAATATGTATAAACCATATCTTTATGAACAATTGTTTAAACAACTGACTAAATTATTCAAATTTTGAGGGACGCTACCATAAACTATATTATATTGCTAAAACCTAAGCTTTACATAAATTGTGTCTAGTGCCACCATGTAACAGATAAATTTGTGAGGATTGCAAAGACCAATAACTTGAAAACAATCACTCCAAGTCTCCAACAAATGCAGTTCTGACTCTGAGAATGATGAAAATATGTAGGAATCAAATTACTTGCACCACAGGCCCAATATACAGTAAAAACCAACATTAAATCCCAGGTAATATAACTCAAATAGTTGATATCAGTCAGGTAAAAAAAAAATTCTTTAAATCAACTAACTGAAACTGTTGAGTAAAGTTACATGACTTGTTTCATCAGAGTAAATAAAGTTCAAAGACGTACATTAGAGTTTGTGTCAACTTTTATGTCAGTTGTGATGTTCTTGTTCTTTAGTTGGGTAGTAACATCAGCCAAATACAACTCACCTTTCTTGGTTCCTGATGTGGTAATGGCCTGGATGTGGAAAAAAACAGAAAGATCAGAACATGTTGAATTCAAATAAATTAAATTCTGAGAGCAGCATAGGATTGTTGCCATGACACAACAAAATTAACATGTGAAACAAATATGACAAGGGAATAATTAGCATCATACTGAATATTCAGTAGCGTTTGGACGTGCATACAGAGGTTAATGGCACAAGACAGACTATAAACGTGAATACACACTCCCAACTGTAAATAACAGGTTAACCTATGTAATCAGGTTAAACCTCTTTCCAACAAGATGTGATTAGTGCTCCATTTAAAAGCAAACTTACCACAGCTATTAAAATGAGGGTGGAAGATCAAGATAGCATGCTTTGTTAAAAGTGGGCATTGTCATTTTTGTTTTTCATTTTCATGTTTCCCGAAGCAAAAATAATGAAAAATTAAGAAACACCCATCGTTTTCATTTTTTGTATTACAAATAGTTTTTGACCATTCAGAAAACAATAGAAAAGTAGTTCCTGTAAAATATTTTTTAGAAAATTTTCTTGAAAATAACATTCAGAAACAGTTCTTTTATTTTTCTGTTTTAATATTTTCAAGAAAAGAAAGCATAAAGATACCAAATGCAGCCAAAACATTTCGAAAATTTTCAAGCATCCATTTTTCATAATCAAAGGAGAAAATTTAATTTTACCCTCCAAACTATACCTCGATGATCAATTTAACCTTTGTACTTCCTATAATTTTAATTTTACATCTAAACTATTTGATTTTGGATCAATTTCACCCCTGTCGTTAGATTCCGTTTATAATCAAACGATAGTCGCTAATATGACACCAAAATTTTGTTGGAAATTTTATTTTACCCCCCCCAAACTATCTCAAAAATATCAATTAGAACCCCAAACTTTATATTGTTTAGGGGTCTAACTGATATGTTTGAGAATAGTTTGGAAAGTAAAATGAAATCTCAAATGAAGACGGCAGCATGTGCCATATAATTATAGACGGTAGCTGACGGCAGGGATGAAATTGATCCAAAATTGAATAGTCTAGGTGTGTAAAATTGAAATTATAAGAAATATAGTGGTTAAATTGATCATCAAGGTATAGTTTGGGGGCAAAATGAAATTTCCTCTAATCAAAGCCCCAGACTATGAAGAAAAAAAAACTCTGACTAGCTGAGGCCAAAAAAATTTGGGGGAATTACGGCCCAGTCGGCTTTTGAAAAAATATTTACAAATACATGGAAAAGTTTAAAGTTAACCACTGATGTAATTTTTTTATTTTATTTTATTTTATTTTATTTTATTTTTTATTTTTTATTTTCTAATAGTACACTGAATTGCTATTTCCCCATACAACTTATTCGAACCTGTTAACCTGAGTCTTCCATTTACTAAAGAAATCTATCTACAACAAAGCGTGAGACATCAACTCCATTTTCTTTGCAACCAAACAGAGTTAAATGACACGAAGAAACCGAAACCCTAACTTCATCAACAGGTTTAATTTACAGTTTGTGACACACAACACAACACAACACAACGCAACACACACACACATAGAGAGAGAGAGAGAGAGAGAGAGGAGAGAGAAACTAACGACTCCGGTGGAAGTGTAAGTGGTGACAGTGAACTTATGGTCGCTCTGGTAGTCCCTGTACAGAAGATCTGAAACAACAATAGCAGATAAGCATACACATATCATATGTGATTAAAAATCGAATAATAATAATAACAATAAATGAGAGAAATAAAAGGAGCGAAGCGATTGGAGACCTCTGGCTTTCTTGCCGATGTCGGAGTAGAGACCTGGACCTTTCCCCATCTCTGTTGCACCCAAATTAGGAGAGAGAGTAAAGAGAGATTAGACTGTTCTTGGTTGTTGTGGTTTAGGTAGAGAGAGAGAGAATCAGAATACGTGGAAGAAGATGCTGTGTGTTAATTTTGATAGAATCGTCTCAAAACCCTAGTCAATTTACCCGGGTGATTTTTTTTGGGTGAGGTAGAGCTATATTTTTTTCAAAAAAAAAATTGCAAATTTTGTATAATAAAAAAAAAATCGTTTTTTTAAAAATATCATTAAATTATTATTATTATTATTTTTTCAATTTTAGATGGCATGTGCTATCAACCAATATGTAGTATCGGAGGTAATATAACTCAAATAGTTGATATCAGTCAGGTAAAAATAAAATAAGTTAAAAAATTAATAAGATAAAATATCATATTTAAATTATAATTATTTTATTTTTTTATAAAAATTAAAAAAATTCATTTCAAACGAGACTTTTAAACCCAGACTAAAAAAGTCAAAAAATTAAAATGCCAACTCACTTTCCAAACGAAGACTTTGTATGTTGGTGGAGTAATTTAAACAAGGGCAAATTACATATACCTCCCTTGAAATTTAGCTAAATTACAGATGCCTCCCTGAGGTTTTGAAAATTACATCCCGCCCCCTGAGATTTGTATTTTCATAACAATTTGCCCCTGAGGTTTATATTTCATAACAAATTACCCCCTAATTTCTTATGCAAATATAGCATTCAGGGAGAAATTTGTAATTTCTCAAACCTCATGGGGTATTTGTAATTTAGTCAAACCTCGAGAGGGTATATGTAATTTGCCCTTTAAACAAAGGATTTGGTTTTTTGTTTTTCATGTTTTCGTATTTGAGGGGTCTGCAATGATTCAAATTATTCATTTTATAAAATTCTTAATGTATATCAATTATGAATTTTTTTTTTATCGATTTGATAATTGTAACCTTTTCATTTTATCATATTTGTCTCTAAAAATGAATAGTCTGTCTTTAAAAATATATTTATCGTTCATTTTTTCAAAAATAAATACGATAAAATGAAAAAAATTATAATTATCAAATCGAACTAATTTTTTCATGGATGACATACATTAATGACCTTACAAAATGAACAATTTAGATCATCGAAATTGAACTCGTGGTAGGTCTCATGGTCTCATGAAGTTCTCACGTGTTAAGATGTAAATATAAAAAGTCAAACATTTAAAGAAAACTACATCTTGTACGATGGGTTATCATTTGACATATTTGGAAATTGTTTGACATATGTTAAAATAACACATACGATTTTAGCATATTATCTTATTTGGGTTACAATCATATTATTTGGGTCATATCACTTCTCTACCACATTACTTCAATCTCAACTCATATACATTTTTTCGTAATAAAGTCAAAAAGTATACTGATCTAGTATTACCCAAACAACCTTTTGATATGTATTGGTAAGACTGTTTCTGTGAAAATCCATATTTAATTATTCTTATAAATGCATTATATGATATGAATAATAAATGTATTCTTATTCAAACTATTTAATTACATCCAGGACGGTCCCAAGTCGGCACAGAGGACTTCGGGCACCTCTATTTCCTCAATGTTTGGCCGGGGTAAGAATTCTATCATCAAAGGATTGGGAAAAGTTGTTTGCATGGATGCCAGGCTAGTAAGTTCGTCAGCAGCGTTGTTTTCCTCGCTGTTAATTTGTTCCATTCTTATTGCAGCGAACTTTTTGATTTCTATGCGTACAAGTGCCTGATATTTGGCCATACTTTCATCTCTAGCCTCATACTCCCCGGAGACCTGATTGACCACCAGCTTGGAGTCGCTAAATACCACAAGTTTCGACGCTTTCAGTCTTAATGCACTTTTCAATCCGCGCGAGAAGGGCATTATATGCCCCCTCATTGTTGGAGGCTGGGAAATCGAGTGTGATCGCATGCACAATGGTCAGCCCGTCGGGGGAAGTCAGCACGATCCCCAGCCCGGCACCATGTCAGTTAGAGGCCCCATCGACGAAGAGCTTCCACATCTCGCCAATGAACAACTTCCAGCAATAGGAGGGATTTTGCGAGCTCCTCAACTCCGGGGTACTGGTTGGTTCATTCTGGTCTCTCTCTATGTCCCGGTCGAGCTCGTGTTTTGGTAGGTTGTCCGATTCCTCCATTTCTTGTTCAGCTTTCTTTTGCCCTTTTGTCACTTGTTTTCCACCACTCGTCTCTACTGTCTGAGCCATAGGATGCGCCAAGTTCGCGCTAGCCAAATCAACAAGGCAAACAGGGTGTGTTTATAGGGCAAATTCTGCCACGAAGTCGGCAAGAGCTTGAGCTTTGATGGCGGTGCACGGTTGGAACTTGATATCGTATTGCTCTAATTCCACGATCCACTTCAGAATTCTACTAGTAAAATATGCCTTTTCAAAGAGCACCTTAAGTGGAAATTCGGTTAGCACAACTATTGTGTGGGTATGAAAATAGCGCGCTAGCTTTCTGGAAGCCATCATCAGGGCCAGAGCCAACTTTTCTAACGGCAGATACCTTGATTCAGCGGGGAGCATGGTCTTGCTTACATAGAAGATAGGGAGGTGTTGGGTACCTTCAGCACGGACGAGGACGGCCCTTACCGCGTGTTGAGAGACTGTAAAGTAGAGATACAGTTCTTTGCGTGGTTTCGGTGCGACCAAGATTGAAGCCGAAGAAAGGTACATTTTTAGATCCGCCAATGCGCGATCGCATTCATCATCCCAGAAGAACTTGGCCTTCAAAGTTTTGAAGAAAGGCTTGCAACGATCTGAAGACCGACTGATAAATCGGTTCAGCGCGGCTGCCATCCCGACGAGATGTTGCACGTCCTTCGTGGAGTTTGGGTGCTCCAGTTCTTATATCGCCTTGATCTATGAAGGGTCGGCTTCAATTCCTCGGTTCATGACCAAAAAACCTAGAAATTTTCTAGTGCCAACTCCGAAGGCACACTTGGAGGCGTTCAAACGCAACTTGTGATATTTAAGTATGGCAAACATCTTTGCTTGGTCGACGAGGTGTTGGGACCTTTCCTTGCTCTTTGCCACCATATCATCGATGTAAGCCTTCATAGTGCGGCCAAGAAGGGGAGCGAACATCTTGGTCACCAACCTTTAAAAAGTTGCCCCGACATTTTTTAGTCCGAATGGCATGACCTTGCAGCAGTATATGCCTCGCGGAGTAGTGAACGAAATGATCTTTCGGTCTGGTTCATACATGGCTATCTGGTGGTAGCCGCGATACGCATCCAAAAAGCTAAACCTTTGATGGCCAGCGGTCAGATTTACCAGCTGGTCGATTCTTAGGAGGGGGAAGCTGTCATTTAGGCACGCACAGTTGACCGTCTTATAATCAATGCACACCCTCCATTTACTATTCTTTTTTGGCACTACCATGGTGTTAGAGATTCATTTAGGGTATTGCACTTCTTCTATTGCCCCTGCTTCTAACAAGTTCTTGACCTCTTCCGCCACTATCTCGGCATGGTGCACGGCCGAGCGCCGTGTCCTCTGGATGACCGGCCGTACGTTTGGAAAGTTGTTTAACTGGTGGCAAATGAAGCTAGGGTCGACGCCAGGCATATCGTAAGGCGTCCATGTAAAGGCCTCCATGTTGGAAACTAAAAAGTCGACATACTCGAGCTGCTTGGCACTGGACTGAGATGAACCCAGAAGAAAGAACTTGCTTGGATCATTCTCGTCTACACGTACCTCCAGTAAGTCTTCGACCGATTTCTCCTTGGTCTTTCTTCCTACGTCTTCCAGAACTTCATTTCCCTCTGGACCCCCTATCATTTGCACAAAGCCTTTGGTAACTCTACTGCCATTTACTACGACGAAACATTGTTTTGGCATTACTTGGTCTCCCCAAACCTTTTCTACCTGTCTAGTTGGTGCCGGGAAGCGCAGGACCTGATGGTAGGTCGATGCTACTGCCTGCATGGCATGCAACCAGCCCCTGCCCAAAATTAAGTTGTAGGTTGAGGGAACCTTGAGCACCCAAAATTCCACTTGCTTCGTGACTGATCCCACTTTGACCGGCAATATGATCTTTCCGATCAGCCATTCTAGTTGAGAATTGAAGCCAACCAATGGAGACGTCGTGGGGGCCAAGTCTTTGTCCTCCAACTTCATCTGTTTGAACGCGTCATAATACATGATCCCAACCAAACTCCCATGGTCAACCAGAATTCTTTTGATGTCGAAGTCTTTGACGTGAAGGGTCACCACTATAATGTCATTATAAGGCACTTGAATTCTTTCCAAGTCTTTGCTTGAAAAGGTCAGGACGTCTCTTTCCTCGGTTTTCCCTTTCTTCACGGTGGGCTGAACGGAGAGCACTTCCCTCATGTGCTCGGCTTTCTTAATTATCCCTCTTAGCTCGCAAACCCTTGCCAGCTCGATGATGCTATGGATGACATTGATTACGCCCTACAGCACTACATCCAGGACGGCGAGGCCATTTGGCTAGCCTTGTCCTTGGGGAGCGGCTCTCATACCGCCGTCTATGTACTGGTCCAAATACCCTGCCGTTACTAGCTCCTCCAAATGTTGTTTGAGCGGCACATAGTCCTCCGTTCGGTGCCCTCATTCTTCATGAAAGGTGCAGCGATACCTCGAGTTGAAACCTCTTTGCGTGTTTCCCAACTTGGCCGGCCAACGGACGTAAGGTTCACCTTGGATTTCACTTAGGATGCGGTAAATCGGGATTTTAAAGATCGTGGTGATGCCGGTTCGTGCTTTCAACTTTCTTTTGGCATCTTCTTCTTCATCACGAGGAGCGTTAGCTCGGTCGTTCCTACGACCTTTGTTCCTATCATCGCGGTTTGAGCCACGACGTTGATCTTTTGACCAGTCATTTGGGCGATTGCCTTCCTGCTCTACCGAGTGAACCTTCCCTGCCACTCTTCTGTCCGCTGTGACTGGATTTGCCTTTTCGGTTGCGGTGGTGGCATCATCCTCCACTCGGATGTGTTCGTTGATCCGCTGCATCAAAGATTCCATGGTAGTGGGTTGGTGCATCGTAAGTGAATCTCGTAGCCTATGTCCGACTGGGAGACCCTGTTTGTACTGGGTGATCGCCAGATTGGTGGGGCAGTTGAGGATCTCATTGTAGGTTTCCCAGTACTTGGAATTATATGCCTTCAAAGAGCCTCTTGATTCCATCTTAATGCCCCAAAGATAGTCGACCTCCTTCGGTGTTCGAGTGTTGGTTTTGAATCTAGTGACGAAGGCCTCTGCGAGTTGTTTCCATCCCTTGATGCTCCCCTCTGGAAGCCTTTCGAACCATTTTAGGCCCAGTTCTCCCAGGCTTGCTGGGAATATGAGGCATATCAAGGCGTCATTGCGCCGGTGTCCAGCCATTACTTGCCGGTAATAACTCACGTACATGTATGGATCCGTCTTGCCGTCGTACAACGTGAACTTAGGCTGGTGGAATCCGGCAGGGAGCGGCGTGCTCTCAATTTCTGGGGACAACGGGGTAGCGGTAAGTCTTGCCAGCTCTCTGTCTCCTGGTGCTATCGCTCTAGACGCGGGCATTGCCACTTCCTCACTACAACAGATCTAGGGCCTCAGCCTTTGCAATGCCGACAGCCTTCGGATCTTTCTATAGTGAGTCCTCTCTTCCAACACATCCCTCAGGTCTCCTGAACGGACGGAGAATGAGTATCTCGACGTCATCGAGGGGCGTGAAGGACGGTAGCTGTTGTCGCGAGTGTAAGATCTTTCCAACTGTGGGTCGGAGTCCCCTACCCCATAGCTTATGGTGATAGAGAGAAAGGACATTTTGTCTTGGCGGCAACTGCTAGAGCGAGGGGGCAGGGTGCGCTCACCGAGGTTGTCCTCTCCAGCAGCACCCCTTCCCTTCATCTGGTGCTTCAATATCTCCATTTAAGCTGCCATCTTGCGAATGAGAGCGTCTTGGTCTTTTAGTTTGTGCTCCAGGTGCCGAGCATGTGACCCTCCCCATCGACGGCGGCCCTCTGGACTCTTCGAGTGTTCATTGCTCCTTGCGCGTTTGTCGCGCACACCCCTAGAAGAGGTCTCCAAGCCCGCCATGGTAGGAATAACAGGAGGGTCATCTCTCCGTCGGACAGACTCCGGTGTGACACCGTCGACAACGAACAGTGGAGTTTCGTCATGGTTAGCCATGGAAACGATCGAAAAAGCTTGAGGAACAAGGTTTGTCTGTTAAAGTTTTTTCCACAGACAGCGCCAATTGTACGGGGGATAAAATATTCTCTGTTCTCTGTACTCCTTAAACTTTAGCTTTACGTAACCTCGCTTGGCTTGAAAATAGAAAGACAGTGAGTTGCCTGGCAGTGTGTTGCCGGATAAACCCTCCGACGATCAAGTCAGCACACTTGAAGAAGAAAGCACTTTTCAGAGAGAGAGAATTTAGAATTCGCTTGGTTGCTTACCTCCAACGTTCCCTCATTCCTCATTTTCTAGGCTGGCCACGCAGCCTTAGGGATTATGGGCGCACTATCTCTGTTGTCATTCCCCTGGACAGATGGTAGTGCTCCCCTCCTTACACGTGTAAAGGCCAAAACCTCCAAACAGTGTTTGCGGAACTGCCAAACGGTATTGGCGCGTGCCAATAATGGATTTTCCCTTCGTCACACCATTAGTTCAGGTGGCACACCCAATCGAGATGTCATGACCGACCTAACCCTTGGAAATAAACACCATTATGACCGGGACGACTGAACTACAATACGTCGGTCCATTTGAACTACCCGGCCGTGAGGCATGCCGTCCTTCATCCCGGTCCAAATTCATTTCGGGCTGCGCTTGGCCCGATCCAGACGCACCACTGCAGATCTAACTGAGTATCCAATTGAATCACGGCTCGGTTGGGTACATGCGTACCTCTGCATTCTGGTCGACGACATTGCTCGGCCAAACGTGATAGGCCGAGGGGTCGTGCCGATTCAGTTCGGTTAGAAACGGTCCGGTCCAAGTAGGGCCCATCATTATATCCCGCGATACCATAGCTCGGCGCAAATCTGTGAAAACCCATATTTAAATTATTCTTAAAAGAAAATAAATAAATTAATTAAATTATTAGTTTTTTTAAATTAACCAAATTCTATCGCTAACAAAGACCCTATTAAGAATAAAAATGTTGTGGATGTTCAATAATTATTGTAAAAATAATAATAATAATAAATAAATAAATAATAATATATATATATATATACAAACAGACAAACCGTGGGCAAATAACCCACAGTTCCTACCAAACCCACCATCTCTTAGAAATTAGGAAACCATAAAATTTAGGGAAAGCTTATTCTTAGAACTTGGAGAAAGGTAATGGCAGAGAGAGAGAGAGAGAGAGAGAGAGAGCTAGCCTCGGAGGTCTATATAATGCACATAATAGTCATGCATAGAAGGGTAGGTTTCAGTGATTGCATGCATGTATTCCTTTTGACGGGTGAGGAAGAAATATGGAAGAAGAATTCAGCAGAAGGAGAAGAAGAAAAGAAGGTTTAGGAAGCAAATTCTTCTATTATTTCATCACCCATTTCAATCCTACTACTAGGTAAGAAGACCCTCTCAATCCTCTCATTTTTTTTACATAATTGAAATTTTCAGATTATGTACATATGATACATTGTTGCAAAACAGTCAAAAGTGCTAGATAGGTGAAAATCACGCTCGATTGGGCGCTCGACACCCGCTCGAGCATGAGACACAATGTCCCACTCGAGCGTCAATTATTCCGCTCGAACGGACTTCAAAACAGAACAAAATGCTGGGAGCAAGATTTCCACGCTCGAGCACCAGTCACCCGGTCGAGCGTGAGTCCAAATTCTGAAAATTTCAGATTTGAACCTCAAGCTCAAAACCAAGTTTTTAAACCATAAATTCGATCCTCTTGGGCCAATTTTTGAGAAAACACATCAAAACTCATACTTTAACATGATTCAAAGCTCAATTTGTAAAATCAAAGCCCAAGGGTGTTTCAAATAAACTCAATTTGAAACCAATTTTCATGAACAATGTTTCAAACATGACATGCATGAGTTTAACTCAATTCAAAGCTTCAATTTCATGCTCTAGTGAGCCAATTCTTCCAAGGACAAGATGAAACCATGGACTTAAACACAATATGAACATGCATGTAACATTTTACCATGAAATCAACTCACAACTCAACAATTCAAACATGCATGCATGGAGTGAGCTCCAATTCAACATTAATGAACCAATTCATGCCTTAACTCACTAAAGACCTAAGAATTATGCAAGAATAAGTTCAAATACACAATAAAGAAGGTCAATGATCTACTTTAGGTCTTCAATTACAAGAGTAGAAATTCAATTAAGCAAATCTCCTACAAATTCTCCAAGTCTCCAAGCTAGACTCTCACTTGAACTCAATTTCAAGAAAAGCAAGATGAATCACTCTTCTAGCTCACTCTCTCTCTCTCTCTAGTCGGCTGAGGCAAGGAATAAGGCTGATCAAATTTTTTGGCCAAGGGTGTAATAAGGCTAAAAAATGATTCAAATAGTGGGCTACTCATGTGGCGGAATGGTAATTAAGGCAAACTATTGCAATTAACTCATTTTAATCTACTTTAATCATACCTAATCAGTTTTCAGATAAATACACCATAAAATCACATAAATCACGATGATCATAAAACACTAATCGGTTTCCGGTTCGGCCGCCGATAAGGCCTTTAATTCGCAATTTAACCATAAAAATATGAACAGATAGTCAAACAGTCAAACAGATAGAAACGCATTTAAACAGATACAGTTAATCAATCAGTTTCAGATTTCAGTCAGTCAGTTCAGTAGTTTATTCAGTTCACTTATCAGTCATAATCAGTTTCAGTTTAACGGTAATCAGTGGTTATTCGGTAAACAGTGACGAGGGTTGTTACAGTCTCTCCTCCTTAAAAAGAGTTTAGTCCTCTAAACTCGAGTTACCTTCGCTCTAGAAGAAGACAGGATTCAGTGGAAACAGTTCAGGATATCTTTTAGTCATGTCATCTTCCCTCTCCCAAGTGGCATACACGTCACCGTGGTTTTGCCAGTCAACTTTCACTAACGGAATCTCTTTGTTTCTCAACTTCTTGATCCCTCTGTTTACAATCTGTATAGGCCGTTCCTCGTAAGTGTAGTTGTCACTCAGCACTACACGAGTCGGCTCTATTACATGGAAAGGATCCCGGAGGTAATCCCTCAACATAGAAATGTGGAAGACGTTGTGCATATGCTCCATTTCAGGAGGAAGCGCAACTTGATACGCCACCGGATTGATTTTCTCAATAATCTCATATGGTCCGACGTATCTCGGTGCTAACTTGCCATTGACTCCAAAACGAGTCTGGCCTTTTATCGGTGTTACTTTTACAAATACGTGATCACCCACTTCGTACTCTCTATCTCGTCTTCTGACATCAACATAACTTTTTTGTCTGCTCTGTGCGGTTTTCAGTCTCTATTGTATCAGTTTCACTTTCTCAGTTGTTTCGTATACAATCTCGGGCCCAAGCAAAGGCCCATCTCTAACTTCTGCCCAGCAAATCGGAGATCTACATTTTCTGCCATACAATGTCTCGAAAGGCGCCATACCAATACTTGAATGATAGCTGTTGTTGTAGGCGAATTCAGCCAATGGCAAATGGCTTTCCCAGTTTTCTTGAAAATTAAGGACACACATTCTCAGTAAATCCTCCAGAGTCTGGATGGTCTTTTCTGACTGGCCATCGGTCTGAGGATGATAAGCACTACTCAGTCTCAATTCAGTACCCAATGCAGTCTGTAAGCTTTGCCAAAATCTCGATGTAAACTTCGAATCCCTGTCAGAAACAATGGACACAGGCACTCCATGCAGTCTAACAATTTCATCAATATAGAGTATAGCCAATTTGTCCGCATTATAAATTGTCTTAACAGGTAAGAAGTGAGCAGATTCAGTCAGTCTATCAACAATAACCCAAATTGAGTCCATACCTTTACTGGAGAGAGACAATCCCACAATAAAATCCATGGTGATATGTTCCCATTTCCACTCCGGTATCGGTAAGGGCTGCAATAAGCCTGCGGGTCGTTGATGTTCGGCTTTAACTTGTTGGCAATGAAGACATTTCGATACAAAATCAGTAATTTCTTTCTTCATTCCCGGCCACCAGAAATTCAGTTTCAGGTCTTGGTACATTTTCGTATTCCTTGGATGGATAGAAAATTTTGAATTGTGGACCTCTTGCAGAACTCTTCTTTTCAATTCAGTATCATTCAGTACACACAGTCTTTCTTGAAATTTCAGTACATTACTTTCAAATTTGAAACCCGGTCTTGGTTTAGTTTCCTTTTCTTCGATGATCTTCTTCAAGAAGTCATCTAGTTGCTGTTTCTCTTTAATCTCTTCAATCAGTGCTGGTTGAGTAGAAATAGCAGCTAAGGTTCCACCTTGTTCTCGTAAAACAATTTCAATTTCAGATTTTTCAAGGTCACAAAGCAATTCTTTCTGCCCGGTGAGCAAACAGGCTAAATTTCCAATCGATTTCTAGCTCAGTGCATTGGCAACGGTGTTGGCTTTTCTCGGATGGTACAAAATCTGTAGGTCATAGTCTTTAATCAGTTCTAGCCATCTCCGCTGTCTCATGTTCAGTTCTTTCTGTATGAAGAAATATTTTAGACTCTTATGGTCGGTATATACTTCACATGTCGCCCCATACAGATAGTGACGCCAGATTTTCAGTGCAAACACTACTGCAGCAAGTTCCAGATCATGGGTCGGGTAGTTCTTTTCGTGCGGTCTCAGTTGTCGGGAAGTGTAAGCAATAACTCTCCCATTCTGCATTAAAACACACCCCAAACCCTTATGAGAAGCATCATTAAATACAGTATAACCATCCGTACCTGAAGGTAGGGTAAGAACCGGTGCAGTTACAAGTCGAGTTTTCAACTCTAGGAATACTGATTCCCTTTGGTCAGTCCAGTCAAATGATATCCCCTTCTGAGTTAACTGAGTCAACGGTAAGGCGATTTTGGAGAAATCTTTGACAAATCTTCTGTAATACCCGGCTAGTCCCAAAAAGCTTCGGACTTCTGTCACGTTCGTTGGTCTAGGCCAGTTTACTAAAGCTTCAATTTTTTGCGGGTCAACGGAAATTCCATCTTTGCTAACGACATGCCCCAAAAACATAACATGATCAAGCCAAAATTCACATTTAGACAGTTTAGCATAAAGCTTCTGTTCTCTTAGGGTCTGTAGGACAAGTCTCAGATGATGTTCATGTTCTTCTACACTTTTGGAGTAAATCAGTATGTCATCAATGAATACAACAATAAAGTTATCAAGGTATGGTTTAAAGATTCTGTTCATGAGGTCCATAAATGCAGTAGGTGCATTGGTAACTTCGAAAGGCATAATTAGAAATTTGTAATGTCCATACCTCGTTCGAAAAGCAGTTTTGTCAATGTCCTCTGGTTTAACTTTCAACTGATGGTGTCCTGTTCTGAGGTCGATCTTAGAGAACACTTGAGCACCCTGTAACTGATCAAATAATTCATCAATACGTGGCAATGGGTATTTATTTTTCACAGTTACCTTGTTCAGTTCGCGGTAGTCAATGCACAGTCTCAGTGAGCCGTCTTTCTTCTTCACAAATAAAACAGGAGCGCCCCATGGTGAAGTGCTAGGCCTGATGAACTTCTTATCTAGCAGTTCTTGCAGTTGCACTTTCAATTCTTTCAGTTCAGTTGGAGCCATTCAGTAAGGAGCTTTCGATACTGGCTACGTTCCCGGAATCACATCAACGGTAAATTCGATCTCCCTGTCAATCAAATCCCCTGGCAGATTATCTGGAAATACATCTGGGAATTCTCTGACTATAGAAATACTATTCACGTTAGCATCATCATCAGTAGATACAGTCAATACAGAACACAGATAGCCCTTACACCCCTTTTCTAATCAATTTAACAGTTTTCACAGATGAAATCAAATACGGAGGAGGTACTACTCCAACCCCATTAAACACAAATTCGGGTAAACCCGGTGGACGGAAAACTACTTGTTTCGTTACACAGTCTATGGTGGCATGGTATTTCGTTAACCAGTCCATTCCCAATATTACATCAAAATGATCAATGTTCAGAGGCAGTAAGTCAATAAACAAATGTGCATCTCCAACAATAATTTCACAAGCAGGGTACATATATGCACAGGTCATAGATTCCCCAATGGGTGATGATACAGCTAACAGATAATTCATGGGTTCTAATGGTCTATTCAGTTTTCGCGAAAAAGCATGCAACACATATGAATGAGTAGACCCCGAATCAATCAGTACATAAGCATTTTGAGTACAAATAAAGAGAATACCTGACACAACGGTCTCGATATTTTGCACGTCTCCCGGTACTAGGGTGAACACTCGGCCCTGCATCATGGGCTCTTTCCCGGTAGCTTTGGGGTTCGGTTTTGGTGCAACAGTTGATGCTGCCACGCTTGGTGCAGCTTTACTACTGGTTTGTGGAGCAGAGGGGCAGTCTTTAACCATATGGCCCACCTTACCACACCTGTAACAGGCTCCAGATATTTTATAATAGACCCCTTTGTGCTTTTTGCCACACTCAGAACAGGGTGGTATGAAACCACTCCCTTGGCTGGGGCTAGTTGTCGACCCCGTATTCTGTTTCTTGTTCAATGGGTTATACTTGCCTTTCTTGAATTTAAAACCCTGCCTTTTACCACGTCATTCAGACGCTGGTGTTTCAGTTTTCAGTGCTTCGATATTCGATTCAGCCATCAAGGCTCGGTCAAGAACATTTACATAGTTCGGTAGCTTCAAAACATTAATTCTGTCCAGTATTGCAACATTAAGGCCGCCTTCAAACTTTCTGGCCTTCTTGTAATCAGTGTCCGCCATATGTGGTGCATAACGGGCAAGTTCAGTAAATTTTGTTTTATATTCGGCAACAGACATTGTGCCCTGTCTCAGCTGTTCAAATTCAGTCACTTTTCTATCCCTAACACACTGAGGGAAATACTTCTCGAAGAAGGCTCCTTTGAATTGAGCCCAAGTCATAACAGTATTTTCATTATAGATAAGCATCCACCACCTTCTAGCTTCTTCCTGCAGAGTAAAGGTGGCCAACAATACCTTGTGTGCTTCAGAGCACGGGAACACCTCAAATAATTTTTCAGTCTCAAGAACCCATGCTTCAGTTTTTAACGGTTCAAGGCCTCCCTGAAAGGACGGCGGTTTCATTTTGCTGAACTTATGGGTAAGAGCAATTATGTCCCCATCATTAACATTGGCATTCTGTTCCGACTGTACCGGAGGAGGAGGTGGGGGCTGTCGATTCTGTTGTTGATCCAATCTCTCAGTTATTAATTCCATCATTCTTTCCAGTCTTGCCATTCTTGCCTCAGAGGATGAGGATTCAGATTCATTTGCAGTTCTCGCATTATCCATTTCACTATATGCAGTTATAACAGTTATTAACATAGGCAGTCATTCATTTGAACAGATTAACACATTAGCATATATTCAGTCATGTCATAGCCACACACACTTATCATGCTCATGCAATGCCCTATTCGCTTTTCTAGGACATCCTATAGCTCATTTGGACACGTGTGTGCGATATAACTCGTGGTAAGTATCGCTCTGATACCACTCTGTCACGACCCAAACCCACCCCTATGGGTTTAACACCGTAACCGGCCAGTAATCCAAGATTACCGAACGCCTGCTTAACAGTAATACAGTAATACAGAGTACAGGGGCTGGCGGAAGCCAATACAGTAAATAAACAATGTCCAATGAGCTGTGACAGTCTGTATGCAAAAAGACTTTTCATTCAAATATATACAGTCAGACAAAACAGTATGTACATATGTACAATCATTCAGTTCAGGGACCTAATCCCTATTAAACAGTACCGTACAGTAAACAAAACAGTTACAAAGATCGAAGGAGAAAATTAAAAACACCCCTAAGCCGTAGCTTGACAGGCTCGGAACCTCGCAGTGAGGCATATAGGTTGGCTTGACAAAAGTGGAATTTACCCCGACGCTTCTAGCTGCGGTCTGGTGCCTGGACACCTACATATATATAGGAGCAGTGAGCTAAAGCCCAGTGAATAACACAATGCGTAAAGGGGTTAAGAATGAATGTCCTTACAGTAATGAAAACGGTTCATTAAATCAGTATTTCAGTCGTTCAGTCGATATAGTCATATGTGGTACATCCATTAGCATAACAGTACAGTAAACAGTAGGTCTTAAAAGACCGAACAGTAAATGATGGCCATCAGTCAGTAACAGTAGTGGTTCCAACGAGGGAACCAACAGAGATCTCTGTAACAGTAACAGTAAACAGTAGTTGCTAAGGATGCCACAATACAGTTCAGAATATAGGACATACATTCATTCAATTAACAGTAACAGTTCAGAAAGCAGTACAGTTCAATTGTTCAGAAGATAATCATTTTGAACATATCTTTACACAGTTGTTACTCACAGAGTTATGGGCTACAGTAAGGCTAGAGCGCGTCCCCAGTCGCCAACCCTACACAGTTACAGATTGAACACACACTAAGCTACACAGTTGGGAAAATAATGACTTAATCCCTAATTTGCCTCGGTGTGGTTCTACATCTATATCCTCATTAAGATGCCTTAAACTAGGCCTAATAATGCCTGGGATGAGATGAGGATACAAAGATGCACTTTAAAAGCATTTTCAGAATTTTCAGAAAACAGGAGTCATGCTCGAGCGTAGATTACTCCGCTCGAGCGGATATGCAGACAAAGGTTTCCGCCCGAGCGTAGGCTTACCCGCTCGAGCGTTCTGCAAAACAGTCAAAAGTGCTAGATAGGTGAAAATCACGCTCGATTGGGCGCTCGACACCCGCTCGAGCAGGAGACACAATGTCCCGCTTGAGCGTCAATTATGCCGCTCGAGCGGACTTCAAAACAGAACAAAATGCTAGGAGCAAGATTTCCACGCTCGAGCGCCAGTCACCCCGCTCGAGCGTGAGTCCAAATTCTGAAAATTCCAGATTTGAACCTCAAGCTCAAAACCAAGTTTTTAAACCATAAATTTGATCCTCTTGGGCCAATTTTTGAGAAAACACATCAAAACTCATACTTTAACATGATTCAAAGCTCAATTTGTAAAATCAAAGCCCAAGGGTGTTTCAAATAAATCCAATTCAAACCAATTTCCATGAATATGAAAAACATGCAAACATGCATGAATTTAAATCATTTCAAAGCTTCAAGTTGATGCTCTAAGGAGCCAATTGTTCCAAAAACAAGATGAAAATATGGACTTGACATAACCATGGGCATGCATGAGACAATTCTCCATGGAATCAACTCAAATTCAACAATTCAAACATGCATGCATGGAGTGAGCTCCAATTCAACATTAATGAACCAATTCATGCCTTAACTCACTAAAGACCTAAGAATTATGCAAGAATAAGTTCAAATACACAATAAAGAAGGTCAATGATCTACCTTAGGTCTTCAATTACAAGAGTAGAAGTTCAATTAAGCAAATCTGCTACAAATTCTCCAAGTCTCCAAGCTAGACTCTCACTTGAACTCAATTTCAAGAAAAACAAGATGAATCACTCTTCTAGCTCACTCTCTCTCTCTCTCTAGTCGGCTGAGGCAAGGAATAAGGCTGATCAAATGTTTTGGCCAAGGGTGTAATAAGGTTAAAAAATGATTCAAATAGTGGCCACTCATGTGGCGGAATGGTAATTAAGGCAAACTATTGCAATTAACTCGTTTTAATCTAATTTAATCATACCTAATCAGTTTTCAGATAAATACACCATAAAATCACATAAATCACGATGATCATAAAACACTAATCGGTTTCCAGTTCGGCCGCCGATAAGGCCTTCAATTCGCAATTTAACCATAAAAATATGAACAGATAGTCAAACAGTCAAACAGATAGAAACACATTTAAACAGATACAGTTAATCAATCAGTTTCAGATTTCAGTCAATCAGTTCAATAGTTTATTCAGTTCACTTATCAGTCATAATCAGTTTCAGTTTAACGGTAATCAGTGGTTATTCGGTAAACAGTGACGAAGGTTGTTACAGTCGGAGTCCCTTACTCCATAGCTTATGGTGATAGAGAGAAATGACATTTTGTCTTGGCGGCAACTGCTAGAGCGAGGGGCAGGGTGCGCTCACTGAGGTTGTCCTCTCCAGCAGCACCATTCCCCTTCATCTGGCGCTTCAGCATCTCCATTTCAGCTGCTATCTTGCGAATGAAAGCGTCCTGGTCTTTTATTTTGTGCTCTAGGCGCCGAGCATGTGACCCTCCCCATCGACGGCGGCCTTCTGGACTCTTCGAGTGTTCATTGCTCCTTGCGCGTTTGTCGCGCGCACCCCTAGAAGAGGTCTCTAAGTCCGCCATGGTAGGAATAACAAGAGGGCCATCTCTCCGTCGGACAGACTCCGGTGTGACACCGTCGATAATGGACAGTGGAGTTTCTTCATGGTTAGCCATGGAAACGATCGAAAAAGCTTGAGGAACAAGGTTTGTCTGTTAAAGTTTTTCCCACAAACAGCGCCAATTGTACGGGGGGTGAAATATTCTTTGTTCTTCGTACTCCTTAAACTTTAGCTTTACGTAACCTCGCTTGGCCTGAAAATAGAAAGACAGTGAGCTGCCCGACAATGTGCTGCCGGATAAACCCTCCGACGATCAAGTCAGCACACTTGAAGAAGAAAGCACTTTTCAGAGAGAGAGAATTTAGAATTCGCTAGGTTGCTTACCTCCAACGTTCCCTCATTCCTCATTTTCTAGGTTGGCCACGCAGCCTTAGGGATTGTGGGCGCACTACCTCTGTTGTCCTTCCCCTGGACAGATGGTAGTGCTCCCCTCCTTACACGTGTAAAGGCCAAAACCTCCAAACAGTGTTTGCAGAACTGCCAAACGGTATTGACGCGTGCCAATAGTGGATTTTCCCTTCATCACACCATTAGTCCAGGTGGCACACCCAACCGGGATGTCATGACCGACCTAACCCTTGGAAATAAACACCATTATGACCGGGACGACCGAACTACAATACGTCGGTCCATTTGAACTACCCGGCCGTGAGGCATGCCGTCCTTCATTCCGGTCCAAGTTCATTTCGGGCTGCGTTTGGCTCGGTCCAGACGCACCACTGCAGATCCAATCGAATATCTAGTTGAATCATGGCTCGGTTGGGTACATGCGTACCTCCGCATTCTGGTCGACGACATTGCTCGGCCAAACGTGATAGGCCGGGGGGCCGTGCCGATTCAGTTCGGTTAGAAACGGTCCAGTCCTAGTAGGGCCCATCATTATATCCCGCGATACCATAGCTCGGCGCAAATCTCCCTCTCATTAACGATTCTAACAGATAGTGGCAAAAAATGTGTGTGTATGTGTGTGTGTGGTTATCTGATGAATGAACAAATAAAAATAACAAATATGAAATCCACAAAGTGCTTTGGTTTGCATATCTATGTGAAATCTACACAGTGCTTTGGTAAATGAACTGAAAACAATAACATATATGTTTGTGTTGGATTTAATAACAAATATGTTTGTTGTTGTTGTTATTGTTGTTAATGATGATGATGATGATGATGAGCAGATAAAACACAAATTTGAACAGGTAAAAAAATTAAAAGGCGAATTATACTAATAATTCTTATAGTTTGGAGTTTGTGTCATTTTGGTCCATAACATTTCAACTGTGATACATTTGACCTTAAATTTTAAATCTTGTTCTAAATAAGGACAATTAAAGGCATTATTGCTCTATTTGAAGGGCAAAGTCGTCATATAATATATTTTGTGTTGGTTAACTTATATGGCCCTGTTTGGTAGAGCTGTGGGAAAGTGCTTATAGCTTATGCCTAAACAGCTTATAGCTTATAATTATGAACATAAGCTGATTTCTGACTTATAAATTAAGCATCTCCTGCCCCACTCAAAGAATAAGCTGATTTCTGACTTCCAAAAACCTATAAGCTATAAGCTATAAGCTAAACCAAACACATCAAAATAGCTTAAATTAAGCTGAAAGCTGAAATAAGCAGTTTTTAAGCTGCACCAAACAGACACTATGTTGTTTTAAAATATTATGGTTTTTTTAATGAATAATGTTGGAAAAAAATTTTATTATAAAGTTCTGTTTAGTTTGATTTGCAGAATCTATTTTTAGAAAAAATTTCTAAGAAACTAAAAATTAAATTGGTGAATAAAAATTAAAAACACATCATTTTTATATAATTTTATCTTTTAGGAGGGTAGAAATAATTTTTTTAAAATACTTTTTTATATTTATTTTCATTAAATTAGTTTTATTTTTTCAAAGTCAAACATGGCGACAACTTTATTGTCATTATTAAACCAATCCATTAAATTAAAAAATTCAAAACTAAAAACATTTCATATATTAAACATATCGATTATAAATTAAAAGTCCAATAATCACCCATTACATGATAACCATCCAAAAATATCAACAAAAACAACCACCCATTACATGATCATCATCCAAACACATACTAAAAATTAATTTGGTAAAAAAATTAAAATAATAAAAGTATAAAAGATTTATCATTTTTATATAATTTTATATTTGGTGAGTAGAAATAATTTTTAAAAATTTTAAAATAATTTTTTGACATTTATTTTTATCAAACTAGTATAGATTTTATGAAATTGACAACTTTGCCATTGAAATGTAGCAACAATGTCTTCAATTGTCTTTATTTGGAACGGGATTCAAAATTCATGGTCAAATATATCACAATTGAAAGGTCAATGATCAAAGTGGCACAAGTCCCAAACTATAGGGACCATCAGTGTAATTCACCCAAAATTAAATATATAAAATATTTGAATAGATAGATTCAAACAGATAAGTTAAAATTTAAGTAGATAAAAAATTTGAAAATTAAACAATTGATAAAAAATTTGAATAGATAGAAATTTCAATAGATAAAAAAATTTAAACAGATAGAAATTTGAACAGATAAAGATAATTTTAAAAGATAGTCAACAGAAAGTCAAACACATAAAAAAAAAGAAGTCAAGGTATAAAATTGAAAACAAAATATTTTCCAGGACTTCTCACCAAACTATTTTACAAAATATGAACCTCTCATCTGCAAAAAATATCTCTTGGACTTAGGGTGCGTTTGTTTGGAAAGACTGGATAAGAGGGGATTGTAATCCATCAGACTATTAGTCCTGGAATACACTGTCCCAGGACTATTTAGTTGGACTAAATTTGTATCCTATATTTGTTTAGTCATGGGATTAGATGTCTCGATTGAACTATTTTTAGTTATCCAATGTTTATTTGGGATATTATAGAGAAGGATAAATGCTCAAATGACTATTTTATCCTTTTCAATTATTTACTAAGTAATAACAATATTAAACATAACTTTAATATTTTAATTATTTTTAGCTAGATTAAATAAAAATTTATTTTATTTTATTTTTTGCACAACTTTTTAATTATTTTAATTTATTATTTTCAATTATATTAAATTTATAATTTATATTTTTTATTTAATATATAATTTTAAACTAACGACAATAAAAAATAATTTTATTTAATATATAAATTAAATTTTCAACAACACTAAAAAAATTTAATTTATAAGGCCATAATTTATAATTTATTATTTTTAAATAAATTTAATTTATAATTTATATTTTTTATTTAATATATAATTTTAAACTAACGACAATAAAAAATAATTTTATTTAATATATAAATTAAATTTTCAACAACACTAAAAAAATTTAATTTATAAGGCCATAATTTATAATTTATTATTTTTAAATAAATTTAATTTATAATTTATATTTTTTATTTAATATATAATTTTAAATTAACAACACTAAAAAAATAATTTTATTTAATATATAAATTAAATTTTCAACAACACTAAAAAAATTTAATTTATAAGGCCATAATTTATAATTTATTATTTTTAAATAAATTTAATTTATAATTTATAATTTTTATTTAATATATAATTTTAAATTAACAACACTAAAAAAATAATTTAATTTAATATGTAAATTTAATTTTTGAACAACACTAAAAAAATTTAATTTATTTATCGCGCTATCTTGCGCAACTCCATTTGATAAGTTGAGATACAACAGATTGAAATGATTTAGTTATGTACAACAAAAAAAAAAATTGTAAATGTAATGATAATGAAAACTAATATGATTACTATAGATGTAAATGTTTGGAAAAACATATATAAATTTATTTTATTTAATTAAACATATAGCATTTGATATAGCAAAATATAAAATAAAAGATAAAAAAAATTATACAACATATCCTATTTAATTGGGACACAAGACTTGATTTGATTATTCTATTCAATTAATCAAATCTGCCTCTTATTTCAACCCCATTGGTAGACATGCCTATTCCATTTCCGAGCTCTGTTTTTTTTTTTTTTTTTCTTTTGTTTTACCTTCCTCATATGTTCTTTCTAAGATAAAATACATCCATGGTTCCTAAGTGTTTTGTGTCACTTTGATATTTCAAATTTTAATTTTACCAATTCGTTCCAACGGTTTTGCAATTTGAGTCAAATTAGTCTTATTTTAAGTGAACTGGCTAAATTCTTACCAGAATCATAATGAAATACATTTATAATCTCTAAAATATAATTTCACGTCACTGCATTTCCTAAATTTTTTAGTTTTGTCACTTGGGTCCTACACATTGATAAAGAAAATAAAATGCAACTTTTTAGTGTTGATGGACAAAATTGACAAAATCAAAACTATGAGAACAAGAACGACACAAAACACATAGTTTAGGGATCATAATTTAATTTTATAATTATCCCCTTGAAAAATGTTTGGGAGCACTAAAAAATGAGCACTAATGATGTGGCAGTAGACCCCGCCCACTTTCTATGCCTTGTTCTTTTCTTTTTTTTTTTTTTTTACATTCCCAATGCATTAATGCTATTAGTGGTGTATTTTTTAGTGGTGTAAATCATTGTTACTTTGGTTGACTCCCTCAGAAACATCCTGCATGATGCATTCTGGTATTTCATTGCTAACTGATCCATTCGAAGGATCTTTCTCATCTGGTTCTTCAGTCAGAAACGTTTGCTCAGCCATGAAGGCTTCGAACATCTCTTCCTCCACGACCTCTTTCTTCTGGCTTACGCTACTCTCTTCTTCGGTCTCGCTATCTGTCTCCATCAGAGCTTTCTCCAACCCTACCAAACTAGCCTTCTCTCTGGTTTTCAGTTCAGAATGAACCTTGGCCAATTGTTCTCGGCTGCAGACCACTTTGCTCTGTGGAACTGGCTTTGTAGCATAGTCTGACTTTGGGTTCTTCCTTCTTTCCGTTTTGACTGGTGAAGAATTTTCTCCACTTTCCTTCAGATCTTTCTGGTATTGGGTGTACCTGCGCTGAATTTTTCTTCTCTGTGATCTTGAGATGACTGGGACCATACCTGGTTCCTTCGTCTTTGGGTGTTTAAGCAGCATCCAGCTATTCGGAGCTACCATAGGAGGCCTGATCATCCTGCCTTGGTTTACAACATCTCCTCGAACAGGCAATTCTCTAGGTTTGTTTTGCATTACAAACCAGTCTGGGACTCCAGGTACCCATGAACTTGCTGATTCAGACGCTGAACTGCCCTTTTCCATCTTCGAAGCCATCTTCGAAACTGGCCGTGAAGGTAAGTGCTTGGTTTTGTCTTCATGTTTTGGATCTGATTCAGACCTTCGATAAGGGTGACCATTTTCTGTCCTGCGTGAAACTGGTCTAGGGGGCCAATCTCTGGCTCTGATTCCATGAACTGAACCTCTCTCCAGTTTTCTTTCAGAATGGCTACTCTCCATTCTATAATAGTTATGTGGCCTGGATTCATGCAAGAGCTTCTTGCCTTTGTCATGCATTCTGTTCACCACAGGCTCAACCACTGGTGGTCTCTGCCTATCACTAGCCGGATACGGCCTTTTGTTGTAAGCATTGGTTGACTTAGGACGTCTCTGAACATCCCTGTGGTATTGCTTCCCATCAGTTGGAAGCCCCTTCAACCACTTGTAACTGAGTCTGCACCTGGGGCACATTCTCTGCATCACCGCTGCTTCCAAGGAGTTGTCATCTAGTGTTTCTTCGTCAGATTGCTCCTCCTGATATGAGAAACCTTGACCAATAGCTGGTGGGTTTCTAGCCTCCTTTTTAGCAGTTATCTGGTTGGCAGTATGCATTTGCACGTTGACCTCTTCCAACTCTTGGAGAGATAGATTCTGGAAGTTTGGAACAACCACATTGGCTGTGCCTTCTCCAACTTCTGGAAACGGATCACTGTCAATTCCCATGGCTTTTTCTGTTTTAGCTGAGAACTTCAAATTTCCTTTTCGAATTTGTTCTTGGATCCTGTCTCGAAAAACAATGCAGTTTTTAGTCGAGTGAGACCAAGAATTATGCCATTTACAGTATACTTTTCCTTTCAGTTCATCTGGAGATGGTAGTTTTACTCCTTTAGGCAACTTAAGGAAATTAACCGCGAGCAAATGATCAAAGATGTCATCTGCTTTTGTTAAATCGAAAGAGTATTTTCTGTGAAAGTCTTTCTTTTTAAACTGCTGGTCTATAGTTGTATCCTTACGAATTAATGCTTCACAGATTAAAGGTTCTTTGCCTACAATCTCTGCTGCATCTATTTCATAATTAGGATCTCTATAATATGTTTTATATGATGCATTATTTCGATCTTGTTCCTCTTCTAATAATGCTTTATATCGAGACACCTTATAGGTCAGTCTTGTTCCTCTTCTAATAATGCTTCATATCGAGACACCTTATAGGTTAGTTCGACCAAATCTCTGAATTTAGTTGAATCAAACTGCTTTCGAAGCCTGAATTCTAAACCATTTTGGGCCAATCTGACGAATTCTGGCTCTGGAAGGATGACTCTACATTTATTTCGAGCCCTTTTAAATCTGGCAATAAACTGAGTAGCCTTTTCTTCAGGCCTTTGACTCAATCTAGCCAAATCTGCCATAGATACTTCTGGCTCTGATTGGAAGAATTGGGCATGAAATGCCTCTTCCATTTGTTGCCAATTTTGAATGGAGCCAGGTGTAAGGTTGATGTACCATACGAATGCTCCCCCCGTTAGGGAATTTGGAAATAATCTCAGTTTCATATAGTCATGGTTAGTAAATTCACCGCATTGAGTGGCAAACCTAGCAATATGTTCTATCGTTGATTGATTTCCAGTCCCATAAAAAAGGGTAAAATCTGGTATCATGAATCCCCTTGGGTATTCATGTACCCTATCCACCCATTCTGGGTATGGTTTTCTGTATATAGGAGTCTGGACCCCCCGAGCCATTGGTCCACATATCTCCCTAACAATATCAACAATCTGGTCTCTAGGGACCATATTTTGTGCTTGCTGAACCACTACTGGAGGAGCAAACACAGGATTTGGTGGACCAACTTGTGCTTGTAGTCCTCTTGGTCCATAAGGTGGTATATTTGGGACTGGTTGTCCCTGTGGTACAGGTTGCTGTTGGGGGTGTGGGTAACCCCTTTGAGCCTGACCTGCGAAAGGACCTACAAAAGGTGCTGGAACAGGTGTTGTGTCTCTTCCATTTGTAGGAAAACCCTCCAACCCCCCGGGTGCAAATTCGAATAAGGGATTAGTGTACCCCCTCGTGCCAGGTATGGCTTCGAACATAGGATTTGTAACCATTCTTACGCCAGTTTCTTGTACTTGGCCAGATCCACCAACCTGTGTGGCTTCATTAGTAAGTACTGAGGCATTTTGACCTGTTATAGGCCTTGAAATGGGTTCATACCAAGACCGAGGTGATGGTCTTTCATAGTTCTGATTACTAGTTTGACCATTATACTGTCCATTAACTTGCATAGGCTGTTTATCTCTAGCCAATCTTTGCTGAGGGACATTTAAAACCTCCTCCGTAGACACCCCATTTTTGACCGTCCTCAAGACTTGGACGTCACCGCTTAGGGTATTTTTGTGAATGTGAGCGTGCCAGCAAGGATCAATCAGTCCTTACAGAAATTGTGATTGCCAACCAATTATCGGACGATTGTGTTTTAGTTCTTTTCAGCCTCAATGAAGAGGACTTTTACTGGTGGCTTGACTTAGGAGAAATTAAGAGAAATAACAGTAATATGAAGAACAATTGAAGTATTTCATAAAAATGAACACTTACAATGGTCCGAACTCAGCCTCGGAGAGGTTTACAACAGCAATCTACTTGAATCTACTTGAAGCTACTCCTATGAATCGAAGTGCAGTGCGAGTATTTAAAGTGCAGGTATTTAAAGAACAGGTATTTAAGGACTGGAAATGTAAATGACTGGAAAGAAAATATATGAAGTAAATGACTGGTTTGTATGGTCTGAGTCCGTCCCTCTTTCTGGGGGTTACCCTGCTATTTATACTCGTCAGTGATGACCTTCGAACTGCACTTCGAACTGTCGAACTGCTCCTCCATGATCGCTGGTCATGCTTCCTTACAAGTAGCTCCATTACGCCATTACTGGCAGTTGAGCTTCCCTCTTGTACTTAGATTTGAATATGAGTAACCGTTTGAAGACACGTCATCTTGCATCCCGTTTATTTGATCTAGTGTTACTCGGATCATGTGAGGACCAATGTTTATTGTCACGTGTACGATCAGGATTAAAGGCTTGAATAACCTTCCTTTATTACCCTTACTATGCCACGTGTCGAACTGTAACTGGCTTTTACAAAATATGTAGCCAACACTAACAAAACAAACACAATTTTACTAATCCCTTCACTATAAAAACAAACACAATTTTATTAATCCCCTCGCTATGAAAATAAATATAATTTTACTAATTTTCTCACTATCAACCCATTCTATTTTACCTTTGAAAATAAACAGAGCCTTGGAGAGAGGAGGGTGGGTTTGGAAATTGGGCTTGAGGTTGTTGGTATTTACAGAATAGCCGCTTGGGCCAAGTGTTTTTTGTTTAGGATTTGGAGATGTGGATGTATAAGATTCTATTATTTATTATTTATTTATTTATTTATTATTTTATACTAATTAGGAAATTAATGGAATTCAACATTTTATTTTAATTTAGCGTTAAAAATCTTTTTTAGTTTTTTAAGAAAAAAATTGAGTGATAATCATGTATTGTTGGCTGCACGGATGACGTGATCTTAGCCCATGTTTGGGATTTAGTTTTTTTGGGGCTAAAATAGTCAATAAAGATAAAATAAATTAAAATAATTAATAAAATAAAATATCATATCATATTCAAACTATAATTATTTTACTTTTTTTCTCACAATTATCAAATCAATTATCAAAAAAGTTAATTATCATCCTAAACATAACTTTTTTTAAACAATTATCAAATCAATTATCAAAAAAGTTAATTATCATCCTAAACATAACTTTTTTTAAATAGTTTAAAATAACAAAATAAGTAAAAAGTCAATTAAAATAATCAAATTTCCAAATGAGACCTTAGTAAGATTGAGGGTTGACTTACATTCCGTTTGTTTGGATTCAAAATATTTTTCAAAAAACATATTCTTCTATATTTTTGGTAGTGGGGGTGGGATGAAAGTGGAGGTAGAGATGGTAACAATGATGGTGGCAGGGCTGTAGTGATGGTGGTGTTGTGGTGGAGGTGAGTGAGAGTGGTGGTAAAAGTGTGATAATATTGATAAAATTTTAGTCTAAAAAATGTTTTTAGCCTAAGTGAAAAGTATTTTTACTCAAATTTGACTTGAGATTATTTGAGAAGTGTTAGAATAGTATACTTTTTAACTTTTTACTAAAAAATGTAAATTATGAGTTGGATTTGAAGTGATGTGATAGAGATGTGACGTGATCCAAATAAGATGATTCTGACCTAAATAGGATAATGTGTTAAAATAGCATGTACTGTTTTAGCACAAACCAGACAAGCACTTATTTTTTACTAATTGTAATTTTCCGTTGACTTTTATTTTTTATTATACCAAACACTAAAAAATATTATAAATATTTTCCACTTAAACAAACGGAATATTAGTAAATGAGATATTCTCATTTGGAAATTTGATTATTTTAGTGACTTTTTAAGTATTTTATGAGATGAAAAAAAAGATGATCTCTATTTATTTTTTATTTTTTATTTGTAATTGAATAAATGGTTCTAAGAAAAAAAGTAATTAATTGATGTGTAAAATGTGATATTTTATCTTATTAATAATTTTAATAATTTTGTCTTTATTAATTATTTTAGCCAAAACCGTTGGAAAGAAGAATATGGGGTTTTTTTTGGCTATTTTAGCCACAAAAAACAAAACATCACATATAATCCATAATCATTACACTCTTCTCTCACAAAAAAAGTTAAAAAAATCAAAAAGCCAAAAAATCCTTCCCAAACCAAATTTTTTAACCCAGACTAAAATAGTTAAAAAAGTCAAAAAGTCAAAAAAATCAAAAAGCCAACTCACTTCTCAAACCAACCCTGAATAGAGTTTGTAAATACAAATTTGTTTTTCCGACTTATATATGATTAAAATAAAATACACTAGACAAAGCACCCAGGTTTGACATATACAACTAGTGGTGTGTATAATTAAATTAATAATTTTAAAGAAAAATCAAATGTGATAAGATAATAAATGACAAAATTAATTGCAAATTAACAATGTTAAAAATAGTTCTCCTTTGTACTGAGAAAAATGCTAAGGATACTAACAATCTTATTAACATATTCACAAGTTGATGCGGGTTCCATACCAAGTGATGTTTGATCTTATCAAAACTTGTGAGTGTGTTAGTAAGATTGTAAGTATCCCTAACATTATTGTTGTACTGAGCACCTATGTATTTGCATTTTATTGATTTGTAATTAATTTTTCTATTTTTCATTTATGATTTTTTTTTAAAATTTTAAATCAAGATTCTCAAATTCATGAAATATGCTAAATAAATAAGTTTGGAACTATATTTTTTATTTTTGGTTTGAGTAATGGAATTTTGACATAATAAATTTAAAAGAAACAAAAATTTATTCAACCATAAGTTGAAATACCTTGTTACAAAAACTACCCACTAAATTCATTAGCAATTTGACAAAATTTTGATTAAAAAGAAAGAGAACTTATCGAAATTCATATTGTAATGGAATTTGTTCAAATACGGCAAAACATTAGAAAATTTGAAAATGTTAGATATTACCCGAACTTTTTAATTGCCTTCAAAAGGACTTAAAAATAAAAAAATCTTGACTTATTAAGGATTAAAACAACTCTAAACTTGTAATATATTTGATTAATTTTGCCATCACCAGCCTAGAAGAATAAGTTATTGAATTAATTGGAGAAAATGATTTGGCTACATCCACATATTTGCAACTTCTATGTACACTATTAGTGGTGGATGTAAACATGATATGTTTGTAATTTCACAGCTAAATCTTTGAAGGGTTTGTTAACTAAGGTGTGATTTAGTGAATAATAAAAATAAAATAATAGTTTTAGATAGTTTGATGAAACAGTTATTGGATGTTGTTTTATACTTATTGAATGGTAAGTTTATAGGGTTATAGCGTAGTATATAATAGTGTTATATGTATTAGTTTCAGTTATTTAATCGGTCTCTATATTATTTTCTTGTACTAAAAGAAAAGGTCTATGGATCAATAAAACAAAAAAATGTTCAGAATATTAAATTTTTGGTGCAAATTGAAGTTGCATATGTGGACCTTATCATCATTATTAGGCCTCTTTTGGGTAGAGCAAAATAAGTTAGGTTATTGGTTTATTTGGCATTATTTGGCATGATTTAAAAAAAAAATATTTTTTATCTTTTTATATTTTTTAGGTCATATTATCTTTTTATTTTTTTTTGCACATTTTTTCATAAAAAGTTAAAATATATACTTATTTAGATCATCTCAAAAACTACCTTAATTTATTTTATTTCTATACATTTTGCATGTCTTTTTATAATAAACAAAAAAATCAACTTATAGGCCATACCCAAAACAATATTTAATTGAATTTGCTAATTAAGTGGAGTAAATTGTAAAAACTAAAATACATTTTTAATACTTATTGACAAGGTGAGTTTGTAGGGTTATAGTGTAGTATATGAGACTATTTTCAGTTGTTTAATCGGTCTAATATATTATTTTCTTGTACTAAAAGAAAAGGTCTATGGATCAATAAAACAAAAAAATGTTCAGAATATTAAATTTTTGGTGCAAATTGAAGTTGCATATGTGGACCTTATCATCATTATTAGGCCTTTTTGGGTACAGCAAAATAAGTTAGGTTATTGGTTTATTTGGCATGATTTAAAAAAATATATTTTTTATCTTTTTATATTTTTTAGGTCATATTATCTCTTTATTTTTTTTGCACATTTCTTCATAAAAAGTTAAAATATACACTTATTTAGATCATCTCAAAAACTATCTTAATTTATTTTATTTCTATACATTTTGCATGTCTTTTTATAATAAACAAAAAAATCAACTTATAGGCCATACCCAAAACAATGTTTAATTGAATTTGCTAATTAAGTGGAGTAAATTGTAAAAACTAAAATACATTTTTAATACTTATTGACAAGGTGAGTTTGTAGGGTTATAGTGTAGTATATGAGACTATTTTCAGTTGTTTAATCGGTCTAATATATTATTTTCTTGTACTAAAAGAAAAAAATCTATGGATCAAGAAAACAAAAAAATGCTCAAAATATTAAAGAGCAATGCTTGGTAAGGAGGTTGGCTCAAATGGTTCGAAATTTATTTTGCTGGTTGTCCAATCATCCGGTGAGAAGGCTGACAGCCGCGATCGACAAAGGTGACAACCGCGGTAGACAAGTTTTTATCCGGTCGTCTGGGCGGACGTTCGGCCAACACCCATTCGGATGATTCGAGCCCCCCTCCTTTTCAGGTTACTAAGCATTTTTTAATATTAAATTTATAAATTGAAGTTGTATACGTGGGACCATATTATCATTATTAATTGAGTTTGCCAATCAAGTGGAGTACATTGAGATTTGAATACAAATAATAATTATAAGACTTGTTATGACGACCTCTGAAGAAGAAGTTACTCTGAAAACAACAAAGACAACTGAGGAAGAAGACCACCTGAACCGAAGCACCAAGAAAATTAAAGGTGCCGAGCCCCCTCAAGACGTAGCCATGACCAACGAGGAGAACCTGGTCCTTGATTCAATGAATGAGGGAACCTCTGATCATGTCCCTGGTACAATGGGATCTCCTTTCCCGCCCCTGAAATCTTTCAAAGAAGCTCTAACCATGAAAAGTAGAAACGATTATCTTTTTGACAACAGGGTTGAAATTCTCTCTTCAGATGAAAAGGATGATAAGCAAGAAAGACAATCTGAAATCCACAACTCTTCCTCAGAGCACATGGGTTTTCCTCGGGTCACTTTACCAAAGAAACTACTAGAGAAGATTAGAAAGCCTTGGAAGAATGCCCTTATTATCAAGCTTTTAGGCAAGACCATTGGGTACAAGATGCTATGTACTCGTGTAAAGAATATTTGGGGTCTTCAAGAGGACTTTAATGCCATTGACCTGGGCAATAATTACTTTCTCTTTAAATTCTCTGAACAGCCGGATTATACTACTGTATTCACAGGAGGGCCATGGGTAATCATGGACCATTACCTCACCGTAAGAAGGTGGTAACCAAATTTCAAACCTTTGGAAACTTTTGAAACCACAACCGCTATTTGGGTTCAATTTCCCGAGCTTCCGATAGAGTATTATCAGGAAAAAGTCTTATTCGCTATAGCCAAAACTATTGGTAAACCTCTAAAGATTGATTGGAATACAACAATGGCGACGAGGGGAAAATTTGCAAGAATTTGTGTTGAAATGGACCTTAGTCAACCTCTGAAACCAAAGTTCATTTTGGAAGATCGATGCTATAGCATTGAGTATGAGTCCTTACACTCTTTTTGTTTTCATTGTGGCAGAATTGATCACTAAAAAGAAGCTTGCAGATTCAACAGCCCTACCATCCCACCGGCAGAAAAGAATATAGCTGTTACCGATAATGTAATGTCTGACAACCAAATGATAGAGGCTAACAGAAACCTACAACCAGAGCAAAGGGAGGAAGACACATTCGACCCATAGATGTTAGCTACCAAAAGAGGTAGACGACCAACCCAATCCAGACGAGCCCAAACAATACCTGGCCCAACACCAAATGCTAATAAATTCAAATATTTGGAGGAGAGCCTAGATGGCCAAGACAAAGCTACCAGGGGCAAGAAGACCCACAGATCAGGATTTGAAAAAGAGCAAGGTGAGCCTAGTACTGTAGTCAACACCAACCCAACTAAAGATCCTAAAGGCAAAGATAAAATCAGGTCCTCCCTCTCCAAACCTAAAGAACCAGATTCCCAAACTCTGAAATAGCCAAATGAGAAAACAATGGAGGTGAGCACATCATATCTAGCCACAGATTCTAGGGCAGAGTCACCAATCTGTGACCAAGCAATGGTCTCTTCCAAACCTGATGGCATGCAATCGATTCTGTCATCCTCTGACAAGATTCATATTTCGGTAACTCCAGCAAGAGCTGTTGACTTAACCATGGCAAAAGCTACTTCAATCTCATCTGCTTATGACAGCCCATTAACAGCCATCAACCCTGCCCATAAACCCATAGACTCTCCGAATACAGAACGAGAACCACCGAATCAAGGAGAAGACAACAATGGAGCCGAAAGACACACATAACTCAGGCGACCAGATAATCGAGGTGGAGGAACACCAGAATCAGACCAGCACGGTGGCTTTGTTGTTAGAACCAGAGAAAGAAGCTGCTTACCTAGTCGATTTTGTCTGGTGGATAGAACAAATACGCATAACACTCGAGCTAAATTGGGAGGGCAACAGTCTCAAGCCATTTCATTCGATTCAAATGGCCTCCATGAGATCAAAGGAGGCGGATCGACGAAGGATCCGCAACATTGTTATAGATATGGTAACCGACTCATCTCTTATTTACCCATCTATGGATTTATTATGACTATTATTCTGGAATTGCCGAGGAGCCGACAATAACAACTTTAAGCATAACCTAACAAAAATAGTTCGTGCCCACAAACCTGAAATTCTAGTTCTTATGGAAACCAAGGTGCCTTTTAGCAAAATGAGGAATTTCTTTAATAGATTGGGCTTCACAGCTTCGACAATTGTCAACCCAATTGGCCGTATAGGAGGAATATGGATTGTTTGGGACACAAGCTTGGTTAATGTGCGAGCTTCTTCAGCCAATTCCCAGGCTATTCATGCCACCATCCACAAAGCAGATTATGATGAATGGGTCCTAGCAGTAGTTTATGCTAGCCCAAATCCTGTTATGAGAGAGCATCTATGGGATGATCTAGAGGTAGTGGCTGACAACATGAATAAACCATGGTTGGTCATTGACTCATTGGCGATTTCAATGATTATGCTAACCAAAGGAAAAGAAGAAGCTTCAACACAAGACACAATGCAACTAGAAATCAGAAGTTTTGGATAGGGTCAACAATTGCAAATTGATTGATTTAGGGAGCTCTGGACCAAACATGACATGGACAAATAACAGACAGGGAATTGCCAACACAATGGAAAGACTGGATAGGGCTCTGAGCCACTCAGAATGGCGAACCATGTTCCCGGAGGCCACTATGAGAGTCCTTCCTAGGACTTATTCAGACCATTCACCTCTTTTAGTCTACACCCAAGGTATGCATACCCTTAATCCTCTCAATAGGCCTTTTAGATTTAAAGCTACTTGGATCACACATCCTGGGCTCATTGATGTCATTAAATCCTTATGGTTTGATATGAACCACAATCTCATTGATTCCACTGATGAATTCACCCGTCGAGTTAAGGAGTGGAACAAAGAGGTTTTTGGTAATATCTTTAAAAGGAAAAGGCACCTCCTTGCTAGGATAGAAGGCATACAAAGATCCTTAGGTAATTACTTCTCTCATAATCTTCAGTCTCTTGAAAAGGATCTTATTCATCAATACAATACTTGTTTGTTTCAAGAAGAAGTTTTATGGTTACAAAAATCTAGATCTAAACACATTACTCTTAGTGATAGAAATTCTAAATACTTCCATGTTTCCATTATTACCAAGAGGAGGAAAATTAAAATCAATGCTCTTAAAGATACTTCTGGTAATTGGATCACTGATTCTGTTAATATCAAGGCACCGTACTACTACTCACAGTGTTGCGATGACGTGCTCGTTTCTCCCGGAGTGTGCCCTGCACATACTCAAACCTTACAATTTAGTTCTCATTTTCATTTCAAATTACTTCCTGTTTCGTTTTACTTCGAAGGAATTTATACATATTAAAAAGGCATCAAATACATATTCCGACAACATTAGAGGATTCTACACGCAAAACGAAGCGATCCACATTTTTTAGCATGGGCCGCACGTGCGGCTGTGAGCCCCGCACGTGCGGCAAACTCCCCCGCACGTGCGGCAGAATGCCCCCGCACGTGCCTTTTAGGCAGAACCAAACCCAAAATTTTCAGCATTTGCCGCACGTGCGGCAGTGACTCCCGCACGTGCGGCGATTCCCCTATTTTGGTCCGAAATTTGCATCAAAATCTCATCTTTTGGGGAATGTTTCCAAGGCTCAAGGATGGATCTTTTCAATGCTAAATCATGGTTCAAAACATGTAATTCAAAGCATCACATACACAATCTAACTTGCATTAATCATGAACACAACTCAATTTAATCAACCAAGAATTGAAACTCATAAACATAATTCCCTTTCTTGAAATTCTTAACTTCACTTATATCTATCATAATCAAAATCATAATTATAAGAATGAATACCAATTGGATGAGGAAGGAGGCACAAATGATAGGATTATCATACCAAAACTTCACCATACACAACCAAGATTCTCATTACACTCTAGATCCTACCCAATCAAGAACTTTTTATTTCAAATTGAGGAAGGAGATTGGATTAGGGAATTTAACCTTACCTTAGCTTCAATTTCTCTTAACTCTCCCTTGATCTTCTCCTCTCTTCACTTTTCTCCAAGGAATATGTTATATGGAAGTTCCTAAGTCTTGAGTTCATAGAGGCTCTTATAGACATACATATATAAAGGGTGAATAAAGACGAAAATCAATCGTTTAAACATCTGAAATTGAAATTCCACAGAAACGCTTAATATTACCTAAAAATTATGTTGATCACATATATAAAATCAATTTCAGATAAGCAGGCCCCTAAGGCTTCTAATTTCTAATTCAAACTTTATAGTTGCAACAGATACATTTCTTATCAAACAGATAGGCATCTTTAAACATAAAGTTCACTTTCTTAACCGTAATTTCTCATAGGATTTCACAATAAGCATCCGAAAGCACAAAACAGGGACTGAAAATATATCAGAAAACATGTACGAGGGTCGGGTTATTACACTCTCCCCTCCTTAAATAAGTTTGGTCCTCCAAACTTGTCTTACCATGTAACAGATTAGAAATTCGATGCTTACGTAAATTTAAATTTTTTTTTTTTTTTTGACCACTTACAGGTTAAGCCGATATTTATTATAGTTATACAAAAGTTCTTAACATAACAAATATTTCATAGCTGTATCCAACTAGTCGTTTCAATGTCGACTCACACAGAGTCTATTGCAGAGTATTTAAGGCAGAAAATCCTCAATAGGCATGGTCTATAATCATAATATTTCTTTGCCGATACGTTTCATCGCATCAATTCTTAAATACAGAAACATATAATTCTCAAATATTGAAATGTAGAAGATACCATTTTCTTAAACATGCTCAAAACATTTCCAAAGCATACCATCTTATTGGTTCAGAATTTGATGTAAACATGGTTTAGGCGACAAAAAGAAGGGTCACAATACACATCGTTAATTTCTCATAGCATTACCTCTAAGCACAGTAACGCAAGAAAAATCATGCTTCAAATCAAACAGCTATGATAATATCAAAACTAGTAGCTTATACTTTTGCGAATTCATGCAGATGTGCCATAATAACTACTTAATTACACTATTACTAGTTCGGACCTGAGTAACAGAAACAGATGGGACAACCATTTTTTTTTTTTTGAGCAAGGAGAGCAAGATAAGGTCAGAAAGCAAATCCAATCACTTAATTAATCAGTCATAACAATAAGATGTAACATTCTCATCACAACGCAATTTAATGTGGTTCAATGTAATTATTTCAGTGTTCCACTGTTTATACAATTCTTCCTCGTCCTACTGTAGGATACAAGATTAACCACATGGTTTCGTATTCACAATTAATAGTTGTAGGAGGTCAATAAACAATCATACAAAAATTATGGACCAGTCGTCCGGCCTAGTCAAGGAACATAAACAAGGTATCCGGTTACTCTATGTACGTAGGTTCCACTAATTCCTTTCGTAGGGTCATAAATTAACAGACTCCAAATGACAATTCAAATCCCATATCAAGGAATTACATGTTCAGAGTACATTATCAGTAAAACCAAATACGTATTCAACCTTAATGATCACAATTCCCGAATTACAATAAGGTATAATCATTTAAAATCCACGTTTGCTTGGAAGATCTTAAAGTTAACATCATGACATCAAACACAGGATACATTTACCAGAAAGCTATTATATTCTTGTTCCATATCTAGTAAAATGTTCTTATCATGGACAAAACATTTCCAAAAATATGTAATACATAAAGTTCATCAAACCTTTCATAATTACATAAAATACGTTGTTCAGAGACATTACCCAGAAACTTATCAGACCTTTCAAAGATTATTAGATGATGGAATAATTCCCAATAGCATTAAACTTATTTAAACTTTGATAGAACAATCTTTGATCCAGCTTATAATAGATAAGATAGAATGACTTCAAGTTCAACACAGAGCATTCATCAAGCATGCTACACTGAATTATCGAATGGAAAACTCATTCATGTATAGTAAAATATCTCTTTCAGGAAACTTGTCACATCCTGAACATTCGGAGTTTTGTAACATACCTAGTCATCTTGAAGAAATTATTCGGAAAGCTTATCATATCATACACATGGTAGAAGTTCTTAGCATTCTTTGTCATTTCAGAAAATACATTATATAAAACATTTCATAACCCAAAATATAAATTTCATAAACATCGTATAACATAGTCATTTTCGAAATTCTTTATACAAAAGTATCTGTTACAAAGACATTACTTACTCGGGTCTATAGTCAACTCACACAGGATAACACATTATCCATCCATGTCAGAAGTACCGAACGTAATTGGTAGTATGACACCTCTAAATAACACAGATCACATAAGTTCCATTCCAATGATCACTCATAAACAAAACAGATTACAGATTTCCATAAACAAATCCCGTTAACCCATAAACAAAACTCATTCGACATCATCAATAATCCTCTCGGTTCCTTAACAGAAATCGTCAATAACTTCCCCAGTTCACAAAATCACATTTTTTTTTTTTTTTTTCATGTTGTTCCAAGCTCAATATGCATAACTTCTTCTTACAGCCAATCATACTCAAATTATTTTGGCAAGGAAGACATAACTATAGCATAAAGGTTAGAGGATCACATATATCGCTTTCTTTGATTTTAGAAATATTCCATACTTAGAGTTTAATCACTCCATCTAAACAGATGTTAGGAAGCACAATCACGTTATTATCATTTCTTATGGGTAATTACCAACCCAAAATAACAACAGATGTCACACATTGACATATAAATTATCTTACCGATGAGTTCGAACCCTCACTGCGCTTCCGCTGCGCAACTTTATTAATTTAATCCCATAATTTTCCTTTCCATTTTGTCTAACCGTGCGGGGGTCGAACCCTCCAGATCTTCCGTCTTTATACTTACCATATTCTGCATCACAATCAATCACCATATACACAAAGAAAGTACAATAGACATGAATCATGATCATTAGCGTTACTAGATACACTTAACGTTGCTATCCATCTTTTCATATACAGTAAGGATGTCATGCATGATACCTAAGTCTTTTCTAGACATCCTAAGCCCAATGGATTCGTGTGTGAGATAGCAACTCGTGCTCTGATACCACTTGTCACGCCCCAAACTCGCCCCTAAAAGTTCGGGCATGACCTAAGCAGATACGGACACATGACCTAATATACATAATATACGGGGCCAGAACGGAAGCATTTAATATTACAAAGTAACATAGAATAACATCCATTGAGCTAAAACTAACATGCCAGGATCACATACATGAGAGCCATTTATCTATATACATACCCATACATATAAGTGAGTGTATATCCGAACATTGGTAAAGAAAGGGGGTATATACATACATTTTAACCTTAAGTAAATCATTAAAGTGCATGACAAAATCTTAACAAAACCTCACATAAATGCATAGGCTTGGTCGGGGAGTCTAGGCATACTGAGGTTGACAATTGAAGGATAAGCGTCAAGGGTTAAGACGGACTCCCAAAGTAATTACCTACAGAACAGACATAACACAAAGTGAGCGAAGCTCAGTGAATAGTAGTATATAAATGATTCAATATTCAACTTAATCATAATACATATCAATGCGTATGTAAATGCGGAGATCATATAATTAAGAATTCTGTACTAATTTTAGAATGGCCTTAGGCCCAATCTTGGCGATAGCCCTTGAACATATTAACATTAAGCTTTTACACATGTTGGCATATAACACCTGGAACTTATAGTATGGAGCTCAAAAGGGTTGGCTCGTACGGATTCTAGAGGTTGACTCACATTGCCGAGCACTTATTTCCATACAGCACTTAGTTGCCAGTAAATGCACTTATGATTCCATATCGGAAGTACATTAGGTCTTATAGAGCGCCGACTTTCAATTCAATATCAGTTTATAACATGGCAATAACTAGGTAACGGATAAATGAAGCATATTATCTCATATTCTACTCATGCTTGAATCAGAAATAGGAAATCAGAGTTCATGGCTCTTGCAGTACCCCACCCGTAAAAGACCGGTCGGTGGTCCATCCGTACAAGACGTCGTCGATGGTAAAAAACATAATCAACCGCGTACAAAGACCGTCGGTGGTACCTTCCGTACAAGACGAGTGATGGTAAATACATCAATCCACCGTACGTTCAAGACCGTCGGTAGGTTTAACCATCCGTACAGACTCGTCGAGGTAAAACATTAATCCACGCCGTTACAAGACTGTCGTTGTACCATCCGTTACGAAGACCGTCGATTGTTAAAACCATATCTCTGGTAAGCATAATTGAACCACGGTTTGTATTACCCGGCGGGGCAAGGGCCATAAGCTACGGATGCAATGCAATACCTTACATATATGGGACATCCCTGTTCATTATAGCTTCAAAACGAAGCATATCCGAGAACATATTAGAGCTATTCTTTATATCATGTCATGTACAGTACAATTTAACAAAGACAGAATGTTTAACAATCATTGATCGTGAGCCATATAGTGACCAAGGTCATTTGATATTTTATTATGTCTTCAAGGTTTGAGTCATCCGTAAATCAATGCCATTGTGTTATCATTATGCTTAGCAGGTATTAACGTATAAAACAATTAATTTCCGCTGTGGTCTTAACTAATTATCAATTAAGAATGGCTAGTTCACAGTGATCTATTATTAAGCATATAGAAGCTTATCACTTTGTTTGATCGTTCACAATGTTTTACAATAGTTGATTGTAGCTTACAGAGTACTAATGGTACCGTTATTACAATCATTTACATGAGTCAACAGTAGTTAACTTAGAGTTTAGGCAGGGACATTCCTGATATTATACTAATGAGAGATAAGCACATTTACAGATTGAATGATTTCAGAGATCGTGAATACCATGGTTCCATAGTGCTTATACGTTTCTTTGTTCGTCATGAATCACTATAGCTATCTTGCAATAACGGATGTTAGTCTTCTTTTGTCAACAGTAATACCGCTCAATAATGCTCTAGATTTTCCAATCGACACATTGTATTGTTACTTGCAAGGAACACACATACTAACGATAAAATCATCAACGATAATGAACGTACGAACTACTAGTACTAATCACAGTGTTGCGCGATGACGTGCTCGTTTCTCCCGGAGTGTGCCCTGCACATACTCAAACTTACAATTTAGTTCCCTGTTCATATCAATGTGAACTTCATGTTTCGTAGTTTTACTTCGAAGGAATTTAGTACATTTTAAAAAGCATCAAATCACATATTCGAACACATTAGAGGATCTGTACACGCAAAACGAAGCGATCACATTTTCAGCGATGCGCTGCACGTGCGGGCTGTGAGCCCGCACGTGCGCAGAATGCCCCCGCACGTGCCTTTTAGGCAGAACCAAACCAAAAATTTTTTCAGCATTGTGCCGCACGTGCGGCAGTGATCCCGCACGGTGCGGCGATTCCCATTTTGGTCCGAAATTTGCATCAAAATCTCATTTTTTGGGAAATGTTTCCAAGGCTCAAAGGATGGATCTTTTCAATGCTAAATCTGATGTTCAAAAAACATGTAATTCAAAGCATCACATACACAATCTAACTTGCATTAATCATGAACACAATCATTTAATCAAACCAAGAGTTGAAACTATAAAACATAATTCCTTCTTGAAATTTCTTAACTTCACTTGTATATCTATCATATCAAAATCATAATTATAGAATGAAAAATACAATGGATGAGGAATGAGGCACAAATGATGGTTATCATTACCAAAACTTCACCATACACAAACCAGATTCTCATACACTCTAGATCTACCCAATCAAGAAACTTTTATTTCAAATTGAGGAAGGAGATTGGATTAGGGAATTTAACCTTACCTTAGCTTCAATTTCTCTTAACTTCTCCTTGACTTCTCCTTTCTTCACTTTCTTCGCTCAAGGAATATGTTATATGGAAAGTCCTAAGTCTTGAGTTCATAGAGGCTTTTATAGACATACATATATAAAGGGTGAATAAAGACGAGAAATCAATCGTTTAACATCTGAAATTGAAATTCCAAAGACGTTTATTATACCTAAAATTATGTTGATCAACATATATAAATCAATTTCAGATAAGCAGGCCCTAGGCTTCAATTTCTATTCAAACTTTATTGTGCAACAGATACATTTCTTATCAAACAGATAGGCATCTTTAAACATTAAGTTCCACTTTCTACCGTAATTTCTCATAGGATTTTCACAATAAGCATCCGAAAGCACAAAACAGGGACTGAAAATATATCAGAAAACATGTACGAGGGTGGTTATTACATATAACCATAGCAAAAGCCGGTATGTCAATCTCATCTGTTATGAACAGCCATTAAACAGCATACAGACGCTGCCAATAAACCCAAGACTCTTACGGAATATGAACGGGAACATCGGATCAAGGAGAAGACGCAATGCGAAGCCTTGAAAAACCACACAGGAACTCCAGGCGACAAGATAGATCGGAGGTGGAGGAACAACCAGAATCAGACCATACGGTGGCTTTGTTGTTAGAACCTAGAGAAGAAGCTGGCTCACCTTAGTCGCTTTTGGTTAGTGGATAGAACAAATATGATAAAACTCGAGCTAATAATTGGGAGGGAACAGTCCTCAAGCCATTTCATGTCCGATTCAATGGCCCTCCATCAGACGATCATATAGGAGGCGCATCGGACGAAGGATCCGCACTTGTTGAAAGAATACATGGTACAGCCGACTACCTATTGTGTTTACCGCATCTATGGATTCTATTATGACTATATTCTGTGATATTGCGAGGAGCGCTGACAAATACAACTTCAGCTACCTGTAACAGAAATAGTTCGTGCCCACAAACCTGAAATTCTAGTTTCTAATGGAAAACAAGGTGGCTTTACAAAATGGCGCGGAATCTTTAATGATTGGGTTCACAGTTCGACAATTGTTCGACCCAATCTTGGCCGTTTAGTGGCGAGGAATTATGGATTGTTTGGGAACACAAGCCTGGTTTGTGCGGAAGCTTACTTTCAGTTCAATTCCGCAGGCTATTTCATTGCACCGATCATGCCAAAGAGATTATGATGAATGGGTTCTTAGCAGTAGTTTATGCTAGCCCAAATCCTGTTTAAGAGAGCATCTATGGGAATGATCTGGAGGTAGTGGGCCTGTAATCACATGAATAACCTAGATGTTGGTCACTGGCGATTTTCAAGGATTATGGCTAACCAAGGAGAAAAGAGAGGATGCTTACTAACGACAAGACACAATGCAGCTAGAAAAGTCTAGAAGTTTTTGATAGGGTCAACCAATTGCCAAATTGAAATTGATTTAGGGGCTCTAGACAACAATGATCTATGGACAAAATAAAGAGCAGGGAAATTGGCTAACACAATGGAAAGCCTGGATAGGGCTTCTGAGCACTGCAGAATCGAAGCCATGTTCCCGGAAGGCACTGTGAGAGTCTTCTTAGGACTTATTCAGACTATTCACACACTTTTTAGTCTACACCACAAGGTAGTGGATACCCTTAAATGCTCTCATAAGACTTTTAGATTTAAAGCTAGCTTGGCATCGCCAATCCTGGGGCTCATTGATGTCATTAAGAATCCTTATGGTTTGTTGACACGACGACAAATCTCCATCTTGATGACCACTTTGATGACTTCACCGGTCTCGAGTTAAGGAGTGGAGACAAGGAAGGTTTTAGGTAATATCTTAAATTGAAGAGGCACCTCCTTGCGTAGGATGAAGGCATTCATAGAGATCCTTAGGTAATTACTCTCTCGAGCATAACTTTCAGTCTCTTGAGAAAGGATATGCTTATTCATCAATACAGTACTTGTTTGTTTCAAGAAGAATTTTTATGGTTAAAATCTAGATCTAAACTTATTACTGCTTAGTGATTTAGAAATTCTCTAAATACTTCCATTTTTTTTCAGTTTCCATTGATTACCAAGGAGGAGGAAAATTAAAATCAAATGCTCTTAAAGATACTGTCTGGTAATTGGACAATGATTCTGTTAATTATCAAGAGCCAGTATTCTCGAGTTATATTTTCAACAGACTCTTCAAGAGGTGAGTGTAAACCAACCTGGTATCACTGGAACAACTTAACCCCTACCTACTACTCACTACAAGAGGACAATGATGGTTTTGTCTAAACCCTCATCTTGAATTCTGAAAGCTATGAAAGTATTGGGTGTTTTTAAAGCACCAGGCAGGATGGGCATTCAGGCCGATTTTCTACCAAAAATACTGGAATGTATTGTTCAACCACTCCTGTGTTGTGACTTTTGTGAAAAATTTTTCAAAATAAAATAATGCTAAGTCATTAATGAAATCTTAACTGTGGCTTATACCTATAGTATGATAATCTGAAATATCTATTAGGCAATTGTAGACCCATTTAGCTTATGTTCAATGTTTTTCTGGTAGAAATCATTACTAAGCTTATAGTTGGTCGTATGTAAGACCCCTCATTGACAATTTGGTTAACCTACTAGTACTCAAAGAGCGTTTTATACCTGGAAGGAACACCAACTAATAACATTTATCATCAACACAGAAATCCTGCATTCTTTGAGAATAAGAAAGGAACACGCTAGGTGGCCATGATATTGTAATTAGTTGATTTGGAAGACAAGGTTCAATGAGTCGGTTGTTGGGATTTCATTAAAGCTAACATTCTTTGAATCAAACTTAAATATGATAATTATTGATTTGGATTTTAGAAATCATGAGTTGTGTTTCTAACCAAACTCCTTCTATCTTGGTGGAATGGTGAAATTTTGAGGGTGTCCAGATATGGGAGAGGGCTTAGGCAAGTGATCCGCCATTTCCGTACCTTTTTGTGCTTTTTGCAATGGAAAAGGTATTATCTAAATATGATCACTACAGAGTTTGCAGGGCTCTTGTTAAGGCATCTAGAAATAGACCCTATCTGTTTCCACATTTGTTCTTTGTTTGATTACCTCATTCTCTTCCCAAGCTGACTAAATGAATTGTCTGAAACCCATATAGATGTCCTTTTTGAATTTTTGTGAGGGTGTGCCTGAGCCCCAGCAAATACAACTAATTTGCAAGTCTCTAAAATCTTTTTGTTTCCAAATCCTTGACTTTTTAAGCCAAATCCATTCAGCTCACTCTGAAGTTGCGATTCCCCGTAACCCAGGACCTTGGTAAATATCTAGTGTTCCACCCTTACTTATATAAGAAGAGTTACCAAGAGCTTTTCCCAGTGAAATTCCTGGAGAAGATTGAGCTTAATACATCTCAAGGTTGGAAACGCAAAAACCTTACCTTGGCCGGGAAGAAACTACATTATCCATAAGTTTACCTTGCGCTATTCCTCTATAAACATGCAAACTATGGAGCTTCCTAGAAACTTTGTTGATGAGAATAGATAAACTCTAATAGAAAATTTTCCTTTGGGATGACTCCGACCACAGAAAGGTCACCTCGTTAATGGATAGGTGTGTGCACAGTAAGCTGAGGGAGGCCTAGCATTACAAGAGTGAGAAACCATCATGCTTCCTCTTCTTACCAAACTCTGGCGTGGAAATGTGTGTGACAAAAATAACTTTGGTTGCCAATTCTTCATTCAAATACTTGAGGCATCATAATCTTTATACTAAATGGCCTCAGAACAGAGAAAAGCAACTCTCACATTAGGAGTGACAGGCATGTTGCAAAAATAGGGATATTCCTCAGACAAGAGAGCTTAAATGGGTTGATGTTGTGCAATGGGAGAAGGCATTATCCTCTTGAAATGATTGGTGGTGTGCGTAACTTTTACGTCACTTTATCTCAAAACTCAATAACACTTTACCAACCTAATATCTTGTCAAAGTAGCTCTATCTTATTGATAGTTAGTTAGGAAATTGGATTATATTGAGAAACTTAAACCCTTGTCACTACCAAAGGTTTGATGATGTAAATTTCTCAAATATACGCAACCGTAGGTTTGTTTCACCTTATTACTGATTGCTTGCCTGATTGGATCTAGCATGTGGTAATTCGGAATACTGGCTGCTGTTTAATATTATTACTACTCTAATTTGTGGATGGCAGGGACTGGGAAATTAGATTTGAAAATCTTAAGAGCTCCTCAAAAATTAAAAAATACTTTCTCTAGACTTATCTATAAGGCAAGACTGTTGACCAACCAATTGCTGAGAGGCCTTAAGTTGAGAAATATGGCTTCTTCAAGATCTGTAGTCCTAGATGCTGGGCCAGTTCTAGGTAAAATTTGCAGGCTCTCTTAGAGACTTGTGTATCTGCTTCAAGATATTTTGATTCACATCCAACATAACTCTTTGGTGGGTAGGAAGGTTGACTTGATCAGTTTCCTCTATTTTTGATTGGGGTGACCTGCACAATGACAGCAAAATACTTCTTTATGGGGTCCTAAAATGGTCTCTTAATTTTTATTGTTACCTACTTATGGCAAATCTGGAAGAACGAGTAATATGAATGGTTTTTGATAAATTTCTCAATCCCACACCCAAAACAGTCTTTTAAGTCCATTTGTGACTATGTACCAATGAGAAGATTGAGAGAGGTTTATTCTCCACATCCTATTCTTCTTACCATAGTTTTAACATCCCTTAAATTTCTTTCTTGTACTAGGAATAATGATGCTTTCCTCATGCAGGTAACTTAAACTCAATCTACGGATCGGTAAACTCAAAAGGATGACCCAGGCCAGGCGCGGTGTAGACACCGCCATTTTTGACGCGTACTCAAGACTTAAGACGTCATCGTTGAGTCTGAACACTCGATGATCATCTATTTGTCGGTGTTCAGTTTTGAGTTCCTGAAGGTCATCGGTTGTAAACGCCTTGCACGGATTCGAGAGCCTCTCAAACGTGTCTATTTTGGTGCTATGGGTTGTGGACAAGGCTTGTTGGCTTTTGTTTTTTGTGAGGAAGAGGGTGCGCCTGCTTTGGCTCCAGCCTACAACCATGCGCCAGGCCTTGATGCCAATACGACGATGCCCATTCTTTACATCGGTTATCAGTCGTGGCGGCCTTGGCCTCAACTGATGGAGCTCGGTCGGCCCTGTTTAATAGCGGAGTCGCACCAATATTTTTTTTGGTCGATGGCACTCTTTTCTTTGCTTTGCAGAATATTTGTTATTGCAAAGCTCATCCACTAGTAGCAAGAATGACATGCTTTTCATACACGTGTATTGAGGGATTTGTAACAAGCTTTAGCTTGTTAAAACAGCTTGAGGTTGTGATTCCTATATAAGATGAGGCTACTCTCCCTTTCAGAGGTGAGAATTTTGGAATTAGGGCTAAAATATCCCTCTCTCGTCTAATATTTTCTCCACTTGTCCACTCTTTGTTATTTGTACCTAAGTTTGTGCATTAAAGTGAGTTTTCTTCCACTTTTGCACTAAAAGCATCTAGTGGAAACACCTTCAACTATTGAGCCTGAAGTTCTTTAAGGTTGCACCTTGAGTGGATTTTGGCTGGTTTGTGGCCTAGAAGTGGCTGGTTTTTTGAGTTGTTCTTACAAGGGTGAGTAGTTACCCTCTTTAAGATCTTTGTGTTTTGCCTTAATATTCGGCCATCCTTCGCATGCTCTTTTTAGGCCTTACTTTTAACGTGCAAAAAACTCTTGTTTTTAGTGTTTGAATGTTTGTTTGAGGCTTTGTTTGAGTGTAGGGGATGGTTTGACCCATTTTGGGTGTTATTTTCTTTACTTTGTGCTATCTCGTTTAGCCTTTCAAGCCACCGACTTGTTTTGGCCTTCTAACCCACTGAATTCAGATCGGAAATTTCAGTGGTGGAGAAGTGGGTTTTTGAGACCCAAAATGGATGGGGGTGGCCTCCCCGCCTCTTGATGTTTGTTGCATGTGTTGTTGGCTTAAAACACTTTGGCATGGCTTATCTACCTTCAGTTAAGGCTTATACTTAGCAATGTTTTTAGTCCTTTATTCTAACTGATATACTCTATTTTGGGTATAGTTATTGGTTGCTTCCCTTACATGCTTACCGTTGTAGTGCAATTCCTCCTTGTTAGCCGCCTATTCATGCTCTATGCTTGGACACCATTTACGATAATGTTTCTGGCTCCACTCTAAGTAGGCTTTTTACTCATAGTTTTGGCCATGCGCTTAGCTTTGATTTTGGTCGGAGCGAATGTCACCTCTTGCAATGTTTTATGCTATTGCAGTGCAAGCTTGTTCACTAGCCAACCTGTTTGAGTGTCCTTTGGCCTATTGAATCCTCTAGTATGTGTATGCTTTACTCTAGTAGTATATTGCTTGGCTTTGATTTAAGCAATGGCTTTAAAGTCTCGATTGAGTGGGATCGTTGGTCTAATGAGTGCTCTGGCTTTTGCCATAGCTATAGTGCGTATTTGGATTTGGATAAGCTTAAGCTTTCGAGTACTCTTAGCTGTCATATTGGAACGCTTTTTTTTGATGGTATGGAATCATTTGGCAGGTTATTTCAGCCATAATACCTCTGCCATATGTCTCAGCATTATATCATCCCGTTTGGTTTGTGTTTGAGGGTTGAGCCTTAGCTTCATTATGAGCAAATTGTGTAGTGCATGCTTGCCTAGCTTGGTTAGGGCTACCATAATCAGCATGTTTTTTGGTGTTATTTTTAACATGTTACAACTCTGAATTTGTGTTGATGAAGTACCTCATGCTTTGGTTTTGGTATGTGTAGTGTAATCTCACTTGTTGGCTCTTGCATGCGTCATGCTTTATGCTCTCATTATCTAACATATGTTAGGCTCTGACTCCATTGCATGTTTTGGCATTGATTTTGAGACCTGCCTTGGGGAACTGTTTGGTGATTTGGCCCTTGTGGGGTTGCCTTGGGTGTGGCTATGTGTGTAGTGCCTTAGCTAGTCTGAGTTTGGGCACTTTAGCTTTGCTATAATTTGTCGATGCGTTTCGTATGTTTTGTCATCTTTGGGATATGATTCAGAGACATATTAAGCATTGTATTACCCTCATGTTGTATCACTCTTTAATTGCTTTAAGAGTGCGTCTTCTATTGCCGTTGCTTGCAAGCTGGTTGAGTATGCATTGTCTGTACTTTTTCGTGCGCTAAGTTTTTTGTTGGTTTTGGAATATTTTGAAGTATCTTAGTCTGTCCTGTGTGGTTTGCTAAGATTGATGGTGGCAGTGCCTCATGTGAAATCATGTGACTTGCCTTGATGCTTAGCTCACTAACAGCCAGTACATGCATTGGCTGTACGATTAGAGCATTGCTGGATATCGTCTGAGCATTTATAGGATAGCATGTTGTTTTGATGTGTGTTGCATTGCATTGTGTTTGATCGGATGTTAATCAACCATTGAGAACGAGGGGCGTTGATACTTGAAGTAATGGAAAGACCTCATATACTTGTTTGCCGTCCCCTTGATTGTGCGATGATAGGTGTGAGGCTCTTGAGTCCTATGTGTTATTGTGTCGGTTCTCAACATGTGGTGCAAGCTGTACTCTTTGGCGTCATGCATCGGAAATGCGTGATTGGTGGCTGAGAGTGAAGCACTACACTTTTTGAGCTTGCAACATGGATAAGAGTTGTTGATTGCAACACATTCCCTTGAGTACACATATCATCACCTGTTTGTGCTCTGTTGCAGCAGAAGGAGAAATTGTAGGAGCAGTGCCGACTGGCATCAAGTGTCGGACTGGCCCAGGCTGCTGATCGGCTATCAGAGAGTGGTGGCGATGGCCATTCAAATTGGCCAATAGCCATCCTCGTTGGCAGACTGTAGACACCCCATTTTTTTGAGCTGACATTTGAGACTCAGACGTCCCAGTTGAGCACTTGGTGATAATTGATGTTGTGCTTTGTTGAAGTCTCAGAGTCGCCTGAGGGGGGGGCGGGGGCTGCGAGCCCTGACTCCGGACTTCGGAACCTTTCTATGGCCTGTGCCTCGGTTTGTGAACGAGACTCGGTTTTCTCTGTTTCTTTTTTCCCTTGAGGGGAGGAGAGGTCCGGTAGACATCTTCAGTTGGGCCGTGGGCTAACATTTGGTGGCGTAGGCCATTTTGCCATTTCGGAGTCAATTCCGGTTTTTCGGGATCGTTGGCATGTGCTCGGTTGGGCCGCTGTTAACTCTCCGGTTGCTCGATGTTTGGTTTTACTTCTATTTTTCCCTTTTTGGGGACACTGATCTCAAAACCCACTTCGTGGCCGAACGCACTTTCGTGGCTTAAACAGCTCATTTTCGGACCCAACGGCGTTGGGTTTGCCCCAGCATTCGTTTGCATCGGTTTTTGTTCATTTGGCAGCGGTCCTCTGTTTTATCACGGGAAGGCGTTGTAGAAGGGTGGGAGGGCAGCATTTATCTTGGCAAACCAGTTAGAATGTGTCATTTGTGCCCTCCGACACTCGTTTTCGCACTTCCGGCAATGTTGAAACCTTGGGCCAGCATTATTGAAACTGTTCAACACATATTTGGTGATGTACACACCTTGAGGATCCTAGAAATATGATGGCCGGCAGGAATTTGGTCCTTTTTTGAACCCCTCCTTGCGGCTAATGATTGAACACTTGGTGGCCACATTCTTGAACTTTAACCCCACTATTTGTGATGTACACACTTGGAGGTCCTAAAAGTTGGTGGCGGCCGAGTTAATCACGTAACCCTTTGAACCCTCCTTCCGGCCAATGTTGAACACCCCTCGAGCAACTTTCTGGGGACTTTTAACCACAGGTTGTGTTGAGGACACATGGCGAGGACGACCATCATGTGGTTTGGCCGGCACTAAACCAGCTTGAGCCCTTTGTATGACCCTTAGGCCGGCCGGCTAGGGATTGTGGGCGGCCGGCCACATGCAGACAAAGATTTACTTGGCCAGGCCGTTAATCCTTCACACTGTGCATTGTACAGGCTGGGGATAAAACTTTTCCGTAGAAAAATATCATATCGCAGGGATATTTTGGTGGGGAAAAGTTTGCCTGTCTTTTCCCCACCCTTTTACCACCTCTTTTGTTCCCATATAACAAAGGGGGGAAAAACATCCCACCAATTTTTTTTTTGGGAAGTTTTTCCTTCCTTTTCTTTTTTTTTTTTTTTTT
>NW_021025318.1:0-11741 GCF_004153795.1 Camellia sinensis | reverse complement strand
GCGAGTCACCTCTAGAATCCGTACGAGCCACCTCTTGAGTCCATACATATGTTAAAAGGCTTAATCCCAACTTTTCAAGGGCTTCATGCCATATGTTCAAGGGCTATATGGGGTATGATCTAAGTGTAATGAGAATCTTGGTTGTGTATGGTGAAGTTTTGGTATGATAATCCTATTATTTGTGCCTCCTTCCTCATCCAATTGGTATTCATTCTTATAATTATGATTTTGATTATGATAGATACAAGTGAAGTTAAGAATTTCAAGAAAGGGAATTATGTTTATGAGTTTGGATCTTTTCAATGCTAAATCATGGTTCAAAACATGTAATTCAAAGCATCACATACACAATCTAACTTGCATTAATCATGAACACAACTCAATTTAATCAACCAAGAATTGAAACTCATAAACATAATTCCCTTCCTTGAAATTCTTAACTTCACTTGTATCTATCATAATCAAAATCATAATTATAAGAATGAATACCAATTGGATGAGGAAGGAGGCACAAATGATAGGATTATCATACCAAAACTTCACCATACACAACCAAGATTCTCATTACACTCTAGATCCTACCCAATCAAGAACTTTTTATTTCAAATTGAGGAAGGAGATTGGATTAGGGAATTTAACCTTACCTTAGCTTCAATTTCTCTTAACTCTCCCTTGATCTTCTCCTCTCTTCACTTTTCTCCAAGGAATATGTTATATGGAAGTTCCTAAGTCTTGAGTTCATAGAGGCTCTTATAGACATACATATATAAAGGGTGAATAAAGACGAAAATCAATCGTTTAAACATCTGAAATTGAAATTCCACAGAAACGCTTAATATTACCTAAAAATTATGTTGATCACATATATAAAATCAATTTCAAATAAGCAGGCCCCTAAGGCTTCCAATTTCTAATTCAAACTTTATAGTTGCAACAGATACATTTCTTATTAAACAGATAGGCATCTTTAAACATGAAGTTCACTTTCTTAACCGTAATTTCTCATAGGATTTCACAATAAGCATCCGAAAGCACAAAACAGGGACTGAAAATATATCAGAAAACATGTACGAGGGTCGGGTTATTACATTAACCATAGCAAAAGCTACTTCAATCTCATCTGCTTATGACAGCCCATTAACAGCCATCAACCCTGCCCATAAACCCATAGACTCTCCGAATATAGAACGAGAACCACCGGATCAAGGAGAAGACGACAATGGAGCTGAAAGACACACAGAACTCAGGCGACCAGATAATCGAGGTGGAGGAACACCAGAATCAGACCAGCACGGTGGCTTTGTTGTTAGAACCAGAGAGAGAAGCTGCTCACCTAGTCGCTTTTGTCTAGTGGATAGAACAAATATGCATAACACTCGAGCTAAATTGGGAGGGCAACAGTCTCAAGCCATTTCATTCGATTCAAATGGCCTCCATGAGATCAAAGGAGGCCGATCGACGAAGGATCCGCAACATTGTTAAAGATATGGTAACCGACTCATCTTTTATTTACCCATCTATGGATTTATTATGACTATTATTCTGGAATTGCCGAGGAGCCGACAATAACAACTTCAAGCATAACCTAACAGAAATAGTTCGTGCCCACAAACCTGAAATTCTAGTTCTTATGGAAACCAAGGTGCCTTTTAGCAAAATGGGGAATTTCTTTAATAGATTGGGCTTCACAGCTTCGACAATTGTCGACCCAATTGGCCGTATGGGAGGAATATGGATTGTTTGGGACACAAGCCTGGTTAATGTGCGAGCTTCTTCAGTCAATTCCCAGGCTATTCATGCCACCATCCACAAAGCAGATTATGATGAATGGGTTCTAGCAGTAGTTTATGCTAGCCCAAATCCTGTTATAAGAGAGCATCTATGGGATGATCTGGAGGTAGTGGCTGACAACATGAATAAACCATGGTTGGTCACTGGCGATTTCAATGATTATGCTAACCAAAGGAAAAGAAGATGCTTCAACACAAGACACAATGCAGCTAGAAATCAGAAGTTTTTGATAGGGTCAACAATTGCAAATTGATTGATTTAGGGAGCTCTAGACCAAACATGACTTGGACAAATAACAGACAGGGAATTGCTAACACAATGGAAAGCCTGGATAGGGCTCTGAGCCACTCAGAATGGCGAACCATGTTCCCGGAGGCCACTGTGAGAGTCCTTCCTAGGACTTATTCAGACTATTCACCTCTTTTAGTCTACACCCAAGGTATGCATACCCTTAATCCTCTCAATAGGCCTTTTAGATTTAAAGCTACTTGGATCACACATCCTGGGCTCATTGATGTCATTAAATCCTTATGGTTTGATATGAACCACAATCTCATTGATTCCACTGATGAATTCACCCGTCGAGTTAAGGAGTGGAACAAAGAGGTTTTTGGTAATATCTTTAAAAGGAAAAGGCACCTCCTTGCTAGGATAGAAGGCATACAAAGATCCTTAGGTAATTACTTCTCTCATAATCTTCAGTCTCTTGAAAAGGATCTTATTCATCAATACAATACTTGTTTGTTTCAAGAAGAAGTTTTATGGTTACACAAATCTAGATCTAAACACATTACTCTTGGTGATAGAAATTCTAAATACTTCCATGTTTCCATTATTACCAAGAGGAGGAAAATTAAAATCAATGCTCTTAAAGATACTTCTGGTAATTGGATCACTGATTCTGTTAATATCAAGGCCAGTATTCTCGAGTATTTTCAACAGCTCTTCAGAGGTGAAGCTGTAACCAACCTGGATCACTGGAACAACTTAACCCCTACCTACTTCACTCAAGAGGACAATGATGGTTTGTCTAAACCTCTCTCTAATTCTGAAAGCTATGAAAGATATTGGTGTTTTTAAAGCACCAGGCAGAGATGGCATTCAGGCCATTTTCTACCAAAAATACTGGAATATTGTTCAACACTCTGTGTGTGACTTTGTGAAAAATTGTTTTCAAAATAAAATAATCCCTAACATCATTAATGAAACTCTTACTGTGCTTATACCTAAGATTGATAATCCTGAAAACATTAGGCAATTTAGACCCATTAGCTTATGCAATGTTTCTGGTAAAATCATTACTAAGCTTATAGTTGGTCGTATTAGACCCCTCATTGACAATTTGGTTAACCCTAACCAAAGCAGTTTTATACCTGGAAGGAACACCACTAATAACATTATCATCACACAAGAAATCCTGCATTCTTTGAGAAATAAGAAAGGAACACAAGGTGGCATGATATTTAAGATTGATTTGGAGAAAGCTTATGATCGGTTGTCCTGGGATTTCATTAAAGCTACTATTCTTGAACTCAAACTTAATGATAATTTGATTGATTTAATCATGAGTTGTGTTTCTAACCAACACTCTTCTATCTTGTGGAATGGTGAAATTATTGAGGGTGTCCAGATTGGGAGAGGGCTTAGGCAAAGTGATCCCCTTTCTCTCTACCTTTTTGTGCTTTGCATGGAAAGGTTATCCAATATGATCAACTACAGAGTTTAGCAGGGCTCTTGGTAAGGCATCTAGAAATAGCCCTTCTGTTTCCCATTTGTTCTTTGTTGATTACCTCATCCTCTTTGCCCAAGCTGACTAAATGAATTGTGAAACCATAATAGATGTCCTTTGTGAATTTTGTGAGGTGTCTGGCCAGCAAATCAACTATGCAAAGTCTAAACTTTTTGTTTCCCCTAATATCCCTTGACTTTTAGCCAAATCCATCAGCTCCTCTAGTGGCATTCCCCTAACCCAGGACCTTGGTAAATATCTAGGTTCACCCTTACTTCATAAGAGAGTTACCAAGAGCATTTTCAGTGAAATCCTGGAGAAGATGAAAGCTAAACTCTCAGGTTGGAAAGCCAAAAACCTTACCGTGGCCGGGAGAACTACACTTATCCAATATGTTACCTCTGCTATTCCCTCATATAACATGCAAACTATGGAGCTTCCTAGAAAACTTTGTGATGAGATAGATAAACTCAATAGAAATTTCCTTTGGGATGACTCCGAGAACCACAAGAAAGTCCACCTCGTTAACTGGGATAGTGTGTGCAACAGTAAAGCTGAGGGAGGCCTAGGCATTCACAAGGCTAGAAACCATAATGCTGCTCTTCTTACCAAACTCGGGTGGAAAATCCTGTGTGACAAAAATAAACTTTGGTGCAAAATTCTTCATTCCAAATACTTGAAGCATCATAATCTTTATACTTGGCCTCAGAACAAGAAAGCCTCTCACATTTGGTGAAGCATTTGCAAAAATAGGTATATCCTCAGAAAGGGAGTTAAATGGGTTGTTGGCAATGGAGAGGACATTTCTCTTTGGAATGATTGGTGGTGTGGTACTCAACCTTTATCTCAAACTAATAACACTTACCAACCCAATGATCTAGACAAAGTTAGCTCAATCTTAGATGATGAGGGAAATTGGGATATTGAGAAACTTAAAACCCTTGTCACTCAACAAGATTTGGATGAAATTCTCAAAATATACAAACCTAGGTTTGTTACCTTTACTGATGCTCCTGCCTGGATTGGATCTACATGTGGTAATTTCAATACTGGCTCTGCTTTTAATATTATTACTAGCTCTATTGTGGATGGCAAGGACTGGAAATAGATTTGGAAAATCAAAGCTCCTCAAAAATTAAAATACTTTCTCTAGCTTATCCTAAAAGGCAGACTGTTGACCAACCATTTGCGCCTTGTGAGAAATATGGCTTCTTCAGATCTTTATCCTAGATGTGGGCAGTCTAGTAAAAATTTGCAGCATCTCCTTAGAGACTGTGTTTGCTCCAAGAATATTTGGATTCACATCCAACATAACTCTTGGTGGGAGGAAGGGACTGATCAGCCTCTATTTGATTGGGTGACCTGCAACATGAACAGCAAAATACTTCTTTATGGGTCTAAATGGTCTCTTATTTTTATTGTTACCCTTTGGCAAATCTGGAAAGACCGTAATAGACTGGTTTTTGATAATTTCTCAAATCCCACCCAAAACAGTCTTAAGTCCATTTGTGACTATGTCCATGAAATTGAAGAGGCTTTTCAATCCCCTCTACATCCCTATTCTTCTGTACCTAGATTAATTAAATGGTGCTTTCCTCCTGCAGGTAAACTTAAACTCAATACGGATGGCTACTCAAAAGGAGACCCAGGCCAGGCGGGTGTAGACACCCCATTTTTGACCGTCCTCAAGACTTAGACGTCATCGTTTGAACACTCGATGATCATCTATGCTCGTGTTCGTTTTGAGTTCCTGAAGGTCTCGGTTGTACGCCTTGCCTTGGAGCCTCTCAACTTGTCTGTTTTGTGCTTGGTTGTGGACCAAGAGCTTGTGGCTTTGTTTTTTGGAGAAGAGGGTGGCCTGCTGGCCAGCCCTACAACCCATCGGCCAGGCCTTGTGCCCATCGGCCGTGCCTTCTTTCCATCGGTTATCAGTGGTGGCCGGCCGGCCTCACTGATGGCCGGTCGGCCCCTTTAATAGCCAGTCGACCATATTTTTTGGTCGAGGCCCTTTTCTTTGCTTTTGCAGATATTTTTATTGCAAGCTATGCCAGCTAGTAAGCACAGAATGCATCTTTCATACACGTGTATTGAGGGATTGTAACAAGCTTCTAGCTTGTTAAACAAGCTTGAGGCTTGTGATTCTATATAAGATGAGGCTCCTCTCCCCTTTCAGAGGTTGAGAATTTTGGATTAGGGCTAAACATATCCCTCTCTCTCTATATTTCTCCCACTGTCTCTGTATTTGTACTAGTTTGTGCCTTAAAGTGAGTTTTCTTCACACTTTTGCACTAAAGCATCTAGTGAAACACCTTCACTATTGAGCTGAAGTTCTTAGAGGTTGCACTTGAGTGATTTTGGCTTGGTTTTGCCTCAGAAGTGGCTGGTTTTGAAGTTGTTCTTCAAGGGTGAGTAGTTACCCTCTTTAAGCCTTGTTTTGCTTAAGTATTCGGCCATCCTTGCATGCTCTTTTAGGCCTTACTTTTAACTGCAAAAACTCTTGTTTTTAAGTGTTTGAAATGTTTGTTTGAGGCTTTGTTTGAGTTAGGGGTGGTTTACCCCATTTGGTGGGTTATTTCCCTTTACTTTGTTCTATCTCTTAAGGCCTTTCAAACCACCTTGTTTTGGCCTTTTAACCACTGAATTCCAGAAGAATTTCAGTGGTGGAAAGTGGGTTTTGAGACCCAAAATGGATGGGGGTGGTCCCCCTCTCTTGTGTTTTGTTTGCATGTGTTGTTGGCTTAACACTTTGGCATGCTTGTCTACCTTCATAAGGCTCTATCTTAGCATGTTTTAGTCCTTATTCTAACATGATATAACTCTATTTTGGGTTAGTTTGATTGATTCTTACATGCTTCACTTGTAGTGCAATCCTCTTAGTTAGCCTAACATGCTCTATGCTTTGGACCACCATTTTAGCATGTTTCTAGCTCCACTCTAGCAGGCTTTTACTCATATTTTGGCATGCCTTAGCTTTGATTTTGGTCGACAAGGTCACCTCTTGCATGGTTTATGCACTTGCAGTGCAAGCTTGTTCACTAGCCTAGCCTGTTTGGTGTCTTGGCCTATTGATCTAGTATGTGTATGCTTTACTCTAGTATATTTCTGGCTTTGATTTAACATGCTTTAGGTCTGATTTGAGTGGTCTTGGTCATGCATGCTTGGCTTTGCATAGCTATAGTGCATTTGGCTTTGATAGCCTTAAGCTTTGAGACCTCTAGCATGTCATATTTGAGCTTTTTGCATGGTGTGGCATCATTTGGCATGTTATTTCAGACCATATACCTTTGTCATATTCTCGCATTTATCATCCCTTTGTTGTGTTTGAGAGTTGAGCCTTATGTTTCACTTATGAGCCAATTTGTATGCATGCTTGCCTAAGCTTTTGAGGCTACCATATTAGCATATTTTTGGTGTTATTTTACCATGTTACAACTCTGATTTTTGTTGGTGAAGTCACCTCATGCTTGGTTTTGGTATGTGTAGTGTAATATCACTCGTTGGCCTTGCATGCGTCATGCTTTATGCCTCTCATTCTAACATATGTTAGCTCTACTCCATCCATGTTTTGGCATTGTTTTGACCTGCCTTGGGACTGTTTTGAGTGATCTTGGCCTTTTGGGGCTTGCCTTGTGTGGCTATGGTGTAAGTACCTTAGCTAGTCTTGAGTTTTGGGCACTTTAGCATGCTATATTTGTGATGGTCGTATGTTTTGTCATCATTTGGCATATGATTTCAGAGCATATAACATTGTCATACCCTCATGTTTATCACTCTTTAATTGCATTTAAGAGTTGCGCCTTTATGCCTTGCTTGCAAGCCATGAGTTGAGTATGCATTCCTTACTTTTCGTGCCTAAGTTTTGTTGAGTTTTGGCCACTATTTTGAAGTATCTTAGGTCTGTCCATGTGTGGTTTGACCATTCAAGATTGATAGTGCATGCCTCATGTGTAATACATTTTACTTGCCTTGATGCCTTAGCTTCTAAACATGCCATACATGCATTGCTTACATGATAGAGCCTTGTGCATACTACTCTAGCATTGATAGATAAGCATGTTGTTTGCATGTGTGTTGCATTGCACTGTGTTTGGATCGAATGTTAATCCAAACACAAGAAACGAGGGGCGTTTCATACTTGAAGTAATGAAACGCACCTCATTTCCTTGTTGCCGTCCCCCTTGATTGTGCATGATAGGATGGAGACCTCTCGAGTCCTATGTGTTATTTGTGCATTCATCAGCATTGTGCAAGCTTGACTCTTTGGCCGTCATGCATCGAAATGCGTGATTAGTGGCTTGAGAGCCGAGCACTACACTCGTTTGAGCTTGAGACATGATAAGAAGTGTGGTTGCACACACATTCCCTTGCAAATACACTATCATACCCCTGTTTGTGCTCTGTTGTAACAAAAGGAGAAATTGTAGGAAGCAGTGGCCGATCGGCCATCAAAGCTGTCGGCTGGCCACCAAGGCTGCTGATCGGCTATCAGAAGTGGCTGATGGTCATCAACTTTGGCCGATGGCCATCCCTCTTGGCCGACTATCTCTCAGCATGTTCCTAAGATGGGTCAGAAACACTCTGGAAGTTGGCATAATTTTCAGAAGTATAGAAGTGTGCAAACAGAGGTATTTAGAGGCAAAGTAGTGGATTTTCGGGAGGACGCGATCGAGCATGCATGCCCCCCCCCCCGGTCCGCAAGGCTATTTTGTCGCTTTACTAGCTAACTGTAGTTAATTACATGTGTTGTAGTTAATTAAAATATTTGCTTTGTAATATTTTAAATTAACTTAGCATAGCTAGTTTTCAATTTGTGTTGTAATTAATTAGCTAGAATAGCATAGTTAATTAGTTGATTTGTAATAAGTAGTTTAGCTTAATGTAGCTAGTTAGCGCTTATTTATTCAGACTCTCAGTCGAGAGGGCACAATGTTGTAATAAGTGTGCGTGAGTGTGTGCATGTCTTCCAACCCCCATTTCTTTCTCCTTTTTTATTTACCAACTTTTGATGGTTAGTTTTAGGGCATGTTTCAATTAGCATACATATGCTTTGCATGTGTGCATCATTCATTTGTCTTGCATGCACCAAGCTCGGCGCATCATTCAAACTGCATTGTATTTCAATACATTTATTTGAATACGTGTTTCAAAGCATGTTATCGAGTGTTGCATTCATATGCTATCTTAGATAGCCGAGCCTATTTAGTTGCATTTTGCATGTGTTGCATTAGGCATTGTTGGTATAGTTAGGATCATGCATATTTCTAACTAGTTTCCTGTTTTGGCTCGAAGTACACTGTAAGTGTTTACGCTTTAGCATATTGCATGAGAAGTGTATGTTGGCATGTTAGCATGCTTGCCATGAGGCTATTTGCTTAAATTGCTATAACTACATGAATGCCTGTGGATGAATGCTTGATTGCTTGAATTGGAACAATTCATCAAAATGTGTGTTTTAAGTCCACTTGAAGGTGGCAAAATCATGTTGTTTTAAGCCCACTTGAGGGTGCCAAATCCGCGTTTTAGCCTACTTGCGAGTAGCACTTTCAAACCATTTTCAAACAAACAAACATGAGATGTTTTGTTCCAACTTGAGTGATTGAGTCTATAGTTGTATGTTGGCCGCATCACATAGTAAATTAGATTAATAATCGGAATAAGAACACATGTGTTTTCAAAACAACATATCATGTTAGTAGAGGCCGATCTTTAATCGGGCGAGCGGGGGTGCTCATTTCATGACTTTCCCCCCTCGTACCCAAGTTCCCGAGTCGAGGCAACTTTGGTGATGACGGGCACGTGGCCTTTGGCACGAGTTAAGGTTCCCTAAATTTTCCAAAAACAAAATATTTAGGTGGCGACTCTGTAATCTGGCAAAACAGTCCATGTTTGGCACTTCTTGATTAAAATCGATTTTTCAAAACGATTTGCCAGATTTGGACTCTTTGGTGATTTATCAGTCTTACATTGCGCTTTGTGAGACTAGATACAGAACCGTGACAGGAGTCCGAACTATAGTAGCTAGAACCCAATCCGCGCCCTTTCTGAAAGGGGAGAGCGCGCGGAGCGAGTTTGGATGATCTACAGCGGGATACGAGGACTTTTACGAGATGAAACAGGCACTTGGCTATGGGGCTATTATGGAAAACTGGGGCACTGTACAAGCATGGAAGCAGAAATTTGGGCAATATACAGAGGTCTCACAATTCTGTTCCAGAAACGAATCACAAATGTGGAGATAGAAACGGATTCTGAACAGGCCATTCAACAAATTCAGCATGGTCCAAACCCAAATTCACCCTTTAAGGCTCTCATTGAGGATGCTAAGTTCCTACTGCGGAGGTGCAACTGCTCCCTTGTCCACACATTCAGAGAGGGAAACAAAGTAGCTGATATGTTAGCTAATCTGGATGTAGCCCAAACTGAGCATGTTCTGATCCTTGAGGACCCCCCAGCTGAAGTTACTGCTTTACTCATTGATGATATGGTTGGAGTCCCTGTAATGAGGGACTAACCTTCTGTAATAGTGTATTAGAATACTCTTTTATTTGTTTGCTGTTATTTCCTTTGAATAAAAAAAAAAAGAAAGTGGAGTACATTGTAAAAACTAAAATACATGTTTAATTCTTATTGAAAGGTGTGTACGGTTATAGCATAGTATATGATAGTGTCATATGTATTAGTTTTAATTATTTAGGTCTTGTTTGGGGATTTTTATTTTTAGTTAAAAAATCACTACAAATTATTACATTATTTTTTTTATTTTTTTTGTAAAAAGTAAAAAAAACTAATTAAAATCGTCAATTTCTAAATGGGGCTTTAATCGGCCTCTATATCATTTTCTTGTGCTAAAAGAAATAGTCTATGGACCAAGAAAACAAAACCAAAAAAATGTTCAGAATATTAAATCTATGGTTCAAATTGAAGTTGCATATGTGGGACTATCATTCAATGAATTTGAACCTTTAATTTCAAATTTTAAAATGATTCAGGTTATTTTTAGTTTATAGAATTGTTGATACTAAATGTTAGTATCACATATTTCCTTTAAACTGTTACATAACCTCCTCAATCTTTTTCCCCTTTAACCTTCACATATTTAGAAATACCCTATTATGTATTTTTAGGCATAATAGTAATCTCTTTCTTTATATAAATACTTAAAATGAGATGAATAGAAATTAATCCAAAATTTTTACACGGTATACAAGCATGAAAGAGAAAATAATGAAAAATTATTGAGGGGTGTTTTGGCAATCAAATAAAAAGTCAGTTTTTAATTTTTTTTTTATCTATTTTGAGTTATATTACTTTTTATATTTTTTATCTATAAAAGATAAAATAAATTGAAAAAGCCAAAAAATTAATTTTTTATCAATTTTTCAAAACACTACTAAAACCTATTTTGAAATGTAGATTAAAAATTATTAAAAAAATTAAAAAAAATTAAAAAATAACTTTTAACTATTCGCTCAAAACAACTGTGAGTAGTCATGGGCTCCATTGCATCATAAGTACATACTAATCGTCTTGGCCATTGTGATTATACCAAAAATAAATGAATAATGGACGAGATCAGTCTTGTATAGTGTACGGGAAAGAAATATACCTTCTCGTATAATCCTGTTGATCAAGTCCGTACTCCTCCGTATGTCATGACCGGACTAACCCCCTGCGACCGGCCTAACTCCAAGTCGCTTCCAGACCGGAGTAACATTATATTTATTTCAGGCCGAAGTAACTTTATCTCTCTTGGGCCGGAGTAACTTTTCGGCCTTTTTACCCAGTCCTTCGTACTTTAGGCCATAAAGTCCATCTCATAGCTCGGTCCAATTTTCACCAAAATTACCCTCTCGATTGCTCCTTAATTCCATCTGCACAGCATGATTGGGATTACCTGTCTACCAGCCGAGCTGAAGTTTTTAAGCCTTTCCAGCCGAGCTAAAAAAACCCTTTAGCCTCCCCAGCCGAGCTAAAAACTCTTTAGCCTTCCGGCCGAGCTTATTTCTCTCCGGGCTCTACTTGTCCATAATTGAAACCGGACTACGATTTCCAGTCCAACCTTTAATTTGCGAGTTTCTTAGGCAAACCAGACTATGCCCAACCCAACTATCTACTAATTCCTACCGCATCATAATGGGAATAGCCGAACTGAACTGCCAAGCCAGACTAAACCTTGGTGTTAATCATATTATTTAATTTTGATGATGTCTAAAATATATTA
>NW_021025317.1:1156222-1176096 GCF_004153795.1 Camellia sinensis | reverse complement strand
ATTCCTGCTATACACATTGCATGCGTTTCCGCGCGTGCTTTACTTATATGTGTTCAAATTCCTTTATTTTCACACATTGCATGCGTTGTTGCGCATGCTTTACTTACATGTGTATACTTCTCAATTACCTTACACATTGTACATGTTGTCGCATGTGCTTTACTTACATGTGTACAATTTATTCTTCGCTTTACACATTGTACATGTTGTCGCATGTGCTTTACTTATATGTGTATACTCTTCCTCACCTCCACACATTGTACACTTTGTCACGTGTACTTTACTTATATGTGTTTGTGCCTTCATAGCATTGTTATGCTTGTTTCAAATCGCATTGTTATGCACACACTCAGGTTGCGTTGTTATGCACCCCTTCCACCTGCATTGTCATGCACCCTCTCACTCTCATTGTCACGCACTTTTCACCTGCGTTGCTATGCATGTATCTAATGATATTGTACCTGTTAAGTTCTCTTTCTTTTTCAGGCACGATATTTTATGTACGGTTCGTTTGAGGCTGGCATGACTAGACGAACCGGACAGGAATGATATTGTATGTACAGTTCATTTGAAGCTGGCACGACCAGACGAACCGCACAGGTATTGTATTCTCCGCATCAAACGTAGTGAGAATTACATAATTCTCTTACATCTTTTCTGCATTGTAATGTAGTTTGGTTTTTGGCTTGCTTAAAACTGTTGCATTTATTGTATGTATTTGCTTCGTTACAGCTTTCTTTGCATGATCATAAATTATGTTCGGTTTTGTGCATTGTTCTTGCATCTTGCCCCTGCCTTCGGGCACCATATCTTGCTATCTTGCTATCTTGCATGCTTGTCTAAGTCTTCGGCCTTGTCAAAAATGGGTCATCTCTGGGCTTTGACATTCACTCCCGTCATTGTTATGACTTTCAAGTTCTGTCAAAGAGGGGCAACTGTAGACACCCATTTTTGACCGTCCTCAAGACTTGGACGTCATCATTTGAACACTCGATGATCATCCTTGTTCGTGTTCGTCTTGAGTTCCCGGAGGTTTCGGACGCGCGCCCTGCCTCAAGACCTCTCGACTTGTTTGCTTTGTGCTTGGTTGTATACCAAACACTTGTGTTTTTACTTCTGAGGGTAGGGAATGACTTGTTGGCCATCCCCACACCTCACCGGCCTTGGCTTGAGGCCACCGGCCCTGTTTCTTGCTACCGGCCAAATATTTTGGTCGGTCGGCAATGTTTTTGGTCGGCCGGCCATTTTTGTTGGTCAATTGGCCATATTTTCCAGCCGACCCCTGTTCATCTGCTTTATGCAGATATTTAGTGCCAGCTGGCACAGCTGGCATGCACAATTCGCCCCCTCTATACACGTGTATGGAGGGATTTGTCTCTTGCTTTGCTTGTTTTGGAAGCTTTGCAAGATTGGAATTCTATAAAGAGGGAGTTTCTCCTCCCTCCTCAAGAGTTCCAGAGGTCTGAAATTAGGGTTAGGAATAGTTGTATCTATCTATATCTATATCTCCCTCTCTTCACATATTTATGTGCGTATAACGTCGTTTTGTTCATACTTTTGCACACAAACACCTAGCATTACACCATCCTTTTGGAGCTGAGCTCCTTGGAGGTTGATTTTGGTGTTCTTTGGTTGCTTTGGACTCAAAAAACCTGCTGGACCATTGTTCTTGAAGAAGGCCTACAAGGGTGAGTGTTCTTGCTTTAGTTTCCCCATTTTCGCACATGCTTTTAACCTATCTTGCATCTGTTTTTAAGCTTAGTGTATAACTGATAAAAGTTCTGTTTTTAAGTGCTTAAAATAGTTGTTTCAGATCACTTTGGTGTTTGGAGTTGTTTACCCCCTCTTAGGCCTTGTTTGGCCACATTTTTGTGCATTTTTTGTGAGCTCCGGGACCACCTTTTATTGGCCTTCTCACCACTGAAATCCCTCAATGGTGGGGATGGTGTTTTGAGGTCCTAAGAAGGAGAGGGCCATCCCCTCTCCTTGTTGTCTTCAATACTTGTCATATTTGCCTCATGTGTGAGCACCTTGTTTAAGTTCATGTTGGCCATGTCTTAGTTGATATTTGGTGTTATTTTGCTATGATTTACCTCCGTCCAAAGTTGGTTTAGACGTGCCATACATGCTATGTATACTTGTCATGTAATCCCTCGATTTTGCCTTAACATGCACCTAGCATTTAGACTACTATGCTTACTTGTTTTGGCCTAACTCCATGAAGCTTTTGGCCTTCTCTTGCTATGCTAAAGGTCTGATTTTTGTTGTTTGGGTCATCCATGACTTGCTTTGTATAGCTACCATGCAGCCTAGCTTGTATGCTTTGAGTGTTGGCTCCTCTACCATGCTCCATTTGCATCATTTCAGTGGTTTGGCACCATTAGTTATAATATTTCAGACCTTGTTTCATGCTCGTATGCTTGCATTTATAACTCCTTTAATGCTTTTAAGAGTTAGGGTTGTATGCCTCATGGATGTGTCATTGTGTATGCCATCATGTCTAGGCATTTGGGATGCCATCTAAGTGTGTTTTTGGGCTCATTTTAGTATGTCTTATCTCTAATTTTGGTCGCCTAAACCATGCCATGTTTGGTTGTCTTAGGCGTAGTGTAACACCTCTTTGGTGGCCTTGTATGCCTCATGCCTTGCTCCTTTTGTTTTAGCTTGTTTTAACTTTGGCCATTGCATGTTTTACGCTTACTTTGGCACGATTTGGAACTGTTTTGGTCCACTTTGGTCATTTGCTTCATGTGTCACATGATCATGGTTTGAGCCTTTGGGCTAGTTTTCTACAGGAAGAAATGGCCGGCCGGCAATCTTCAGTGCCAGCCGATTATCAAAACCCAGCCTGTGGTATAATTTTTGGTCGATGACCAGTTCTCCATGCCCGGTGGTGTTTCCCCTTGGTCGGTGACCTCCCATAGTGCTCAGGGAGTAGTCCAGAAGTAACCTTGAGACTTGTGCAGTCCTCAGAGGTGCAGAGCAGTGTAAACAGAGACAACATATGACATGGCGGTGGATTTCCGAGCAGGGCCAAGCGTGCATGCATTCGTCCCTCTTCCCGAGGTTGTTTTGCTGCTTTCAGTAATTTAATTAATTTGTTTAATTAATTAAGGGTCTGTAATATTTAATTAACATGTTAGTTAATTAATTTGTATTATTCATTCAGACCCTCCGAGAGAGGGCAATTTTGTAATAAGCGTGCATATGTGTGATGCATGTCTTCCAACCCCACGTGTTTCCCCCTTTTACTTACTTGCTTTTAGTGGTTAGTTCTAGGGCACGTTTCAATTAGCATCCTTATGCTATGCATGCTTGCATCATTCATCTGTATTGCATGCATCAAGCTCGGCGCATCATACTAACTGCATTGAATTTCGATTCCAACTTGAATATGTGCATTGAGTTGTTGCATTCCATATGCCACTTTAGATTAGCCGAGCCTATTCTAGTTGCATTTTGCCTGCGATGCATTAACCATCTTAACATGAACTAGGATCATGCATTATCCTAGTTTATTGTTTTGGCTCGGAGTACTAGGTAAGCTTTTTATGCTTTAGCATCTTGCATGTGTGCAAATGTTAACATGACAGCATGCTTACCATGAGGCTATTTCCTTATGTGATATAACTGCCTGAATGCCTGTGGGTGAAGGTTGGATTGCTTGAATTGGGATAATTCATTGAAATCCGTGTTTTAGCCTACTTACGAGTAGAAAACTTCAAATCATTTTCCAAACAAACGGATATGCGATGCTTTGTTCCAAATTAGGCGATCTAGTCTATACTTGTTTTGCTGGGCGCATCACATAGTAATTCTAGCTAATTAATCGGAATAAGAACGCATGTGTTTTAAAAACGAGATATCATGTTTAGTAGTGGTCGATCTTTGATCGGGCGAGCGGGGGTGCTCATAGCTGACCTTCCCAATCGTACCCAAGTTCCCAAGCTGAGGCAACTTTGGTGATGACGGACATGTGGCCTTAGGCAACGAGTCAGGGTTTCCTAAATTTCCTAAAAATAAAACATTTAGGTGGCGACTCTGTATCTGGCAAAGCAGTCCATGTTTGGCACTTCTTTCTAAAAATCTGTTTTTCAAAACGATTTGCCGGATTTGGACTCTTTGGTGATTTATCAATCTCACATCGCACATTGTGAGATCAGATTAAGGACCGTGACATTTGAGTCCGAACTGTAGTAAGCCTAATGAACAAAACGGGATTCCCTCCCGGGGCGTTTGGGGACGTCCACAGCACCACTACCTCATGCTGCAGAATGTGCCCTAGAAAGATAACACAATTGGAACACAAAGACATCCATCAGTACATCTAATAATAGTTTTCGAAGTCAAATTTTCACATATCCAATCTATATAACAAATTAAAACGTGACATATTAATATGCTTGGAAGAAAAATGAGAGTGAACAACAGATACGATACTCTACATATATTCTCACTAGGGGTCCAGATTATATGTGATCTGCAAAACCAACTGAAGAAATTCTCAAGAAGAAACATCGTGAAAAAGAACAATTAGAAGCAACACTCAGCCAATTCCACTGGACCAAAAATAAAGGGAAAAGGAAAAGAAAATAAAGAAAACAAAAGCTAAAAAATTTGAATATAAATGTCAATTGAAATGCTCAAACATTAGCGCTATTTGAAATGAAAAGCCACCAAGGGCCCTAACAATATATAACAACCAAATGCTAACCAAACCAAACCAAGCTTTAAGTCCCACCAAATGCTACTCATCCAAAAATGAATTTAAAAAAGAAAAAAAAAAGTAACAATAATATGCTGCTCTTCTGTTGATAGCAAATGAAAAGAAAAAAAGAGGCCAAAAAAGTGCATCACCCTTTCCAACCTGGCTCACTCGAATCAATACAAGAAACAATTCTCACTTAACTACCCTTCCACCTCTGCCACTCTGCTTTGCTTAAAAATTTGTAGGTTAGTTACACTTCGCCTCCTTAACTATCATTGAATATGATATTACCCAGCTCAACTTTAAAACTATACATTTAGTCTAAGAGGTGAAAGCAAAGCAATTTTGATAATTAAGGGGTCCAAATGTACAGTTATAAAGTTGAGGGGGGTAAAGTGTAATTGACCCAAAATTTGTACACAATAAAAAACTATTGACCTGCTTCATACTGGCAGAAAATAGCATATGGGAAACAAACCATAGATGAATTAAAGAGAGAAGATATCTTCAAGGACTCTTAAAGATGGGGAATTTTTTTTTTTTTTTGTTGTTGTTGAGGTAAAGCCTAAAAAAATTCAGCTTCCATAAAATCAAAAATGCGAGTTAAAAAAAAATGCCGAATTAGTATCCATTAATGTGTGTTTGGGAGGGGAAACATTGGGTACATAACCATAATACACAAATTGCAAAGTATAAGTACAAACTGTAATGTATTCAAGAAACCAACAATACCACAACCAGAACACACAAATTTATGTCAAACACCTAGATAAGACAGATTTGACACGTAATTGGTAATAAGAAATTTACACAATCAAATGAGATTTGAAAACTGATGCATGCCAATTATCGCATAATATGCTGCTCGAAACTCAATAATCTTCTACGTGACTTCTTCCATTTCAAGTTATAAAGCTCACCAGAATCCTCGTGCTGACTGGCCTACCATATGTGTGGCTACAAGCTAAATTTCAATACCATTACATGGATTGATTTTGAGATGAAATCAAATCAAATTCACAAACCTTGGACCACAGCAACAGCTATGAGGAATGACTATTTGATTTTGAATGAATTCTAGGTCAAAAGACAAGAACAAGAACATAAGCAGTCAAATTCAAATTCTTAATGGGTACATACTGCCTGTTGAGATGGTTATGCAGATGTATACACAACTTCAAAGCAATTGAAAGTAATATTACTCTACATAAAAGTAACAAGAAGCTTGAGGTGGGCTCAATCCTGACAATGTCTTTTTTCTAAAGTCCAAGCCTTGCCACAAATATCATATGGTTTTTGAAAAGCATAGACATATACGTGAACTTAAAAGTCCAAACTGCAGACAGACATAATTTGTTTATGATTTTCTAAGCTGCAGATTCATTGGGGAATCTACACGCTAGGCTCCTAAAAGAAATTACATTGTTCCCCTTTATCCTTTTCCTACATATCAATACAACGTAAAATATATTTCATATTGTTCACTAGTATCACTCAATTCTTTGAAAAATAGATTTAGAGGACTTGTTGAGATTTCATCATAAGATGGTTTTTCTGGGTGAAAAAAGAAAAACGAGAAATTAGGACTTCATTGGGATTGTAGAATTTTGAAAATACATAATTTGAAGCCAAGCCTATAGGATAAAGCACACAAGTTTGGCATCATGAACATTTCATTGCAACATCACTTTTTTTTATTGGTAACTTGAGCAGGCTTAGAACACTGGTCTCTTTATTGGATGAATGTAGCCTATGCTGTTGGGAAATGATGCACACCATGGGAGAAAGTTATGTTTCATTATACAAACTTTGCATAAGCCTATTAAAGCAATTCTAGATAGCCACTAATCTAATAGATTCATCATTTCCCTTCATATTGCTCATACCAGTGCCAAGTACCATTCAATTTTCTTTGTTTCATCTTGACAAAATGTGAAATTTAGTCTATCAACGTTGTTTCCCACCTAGGAAACATATTGAAGATCACTCTTTTATAGACTAAATTTCAAACATATTGATGATCACTCTTTCATCTATGTTATGATCACTCTTTTATTGTTTGAAATTTGACAAAGTATTCAATAGAAAGACAAACTTTGGAAAGCATATATTGATCTTTTTGTAAGCCACAACACATTGTGGAGATAACAAGCAATTAGGTCTCCGACTATGAATCATGTCATTGGTATTGATCTTTTTGTAAGCCACAACACATTGTGGAGATAACAAGCAATTAGGTCTCCGACTATGAATCATGTCATTGGTATTGATCTTTTTGTAAGCCACAACACATTGTGGAGATAACAAGCAATTAGGTCTCCGACTATGAATCATGTCATTGGTATTGATCTTTTTGTAAGCCACAACACATTGTGGAGATAACAAGCAATTAGGTCTCCGACTATGAATCATGTCATTGGTATTGATCTTTTTGTAAGCCACAACACATTGTGGAGATAACAAGCAATTAGGTCTCCGACTATGAATCATGTCATTGGTATTGATCTTTTTGTAAGCCACAACACATTGTGGAGATAACAAGCAATTAGGTCTCCGACTATGAATCATGTCATTGGTATTGATCTTTTTGTAAGCCACAACACATTGTGGAGATAACAAGCAATTAGGTCTCCGACTATGAATCATGTCATTGGTATTGATCTTTTTGTAAGCCACAACACATTGTGGAGATAACAAGCAATTAGGTCTCCGACTATGAATCATGTCATTGGTATTGATCTTTTTGTAAGCCACAACACATTGTGGAGATAACAAGCAATTAGGTCTCCGACTATGAATCATGTCATTGGTATTGATCTTTTTGTAAGCCACAACACATTGTGGAGATAACAAGCAATTAGGTCTCCGACTATGAATCATGTCATTGGTATTGATCTTTTTGTAAGCCACAACACATTGTGGAGATAACAAGCAATTAGGTCTCCGACTATGAATCATGTCATTGGTATTGATCTTTTTGTAAGCCACAACACATTGTGGAGATAACAAGCAATTAGGTCTCCGACTATGAATCATGTCATTGGTATTGATCTTTTTGTAAGCCACAACACATTGTGGAGATAACAAGCAATTAGGTCTCCGACTATGAATCATGTCATTGGTATTGATCTTTTTGTAAGCCACAACACATTGTGGAGATAACAAGCAATTAGGTCTCCGACTATGAATCATGTCATTGGTATTGATCTTTTTGTAAGCCACAACACATTGTGGAGATAACAAGCAATTAGGTCTCCGACTATGAATCATGTCATTGGTATTGATCTTTTTGTAAGCCACAACACATTGTGGAGATAACAAGCAATTAGGTCTCCGACTATGAATCATGTCATTGGTATTGATCTTTTTGTAAGCCACAACACATTGTGGAGATAACAAGCAATTAGGTCTCCGACTATGAATCATGTCATTGGTATTGATCTTTTTGTAAGCCACAACACATTGTGGAGATAACAAGCAATTAGGTCTCCGACTATGAATCATGTCATTGGTATTGATCTTTTTGTAAGCCACAACACATTGTGGAGATAACAAGCAATTAGGTCTCCGACTATGAATCATGTCATTGGTATTGATCTTTTTGTAAGCCACAACACATTGTGGAGATAACAAGCAATTAGGTCTCCGACTATGAATCATGTCATTGGTATTGATCTTTTTGTAAGCCACAACACATTGTGGAGATAACAAGCAATTAGGTCTCCGACTATGAATCATGTCATTGGTATTGATCTTTTTGTAAGCCACAACACATTGTGGAGATAACAAGCAATTAGGTCTCCGACTATGAATCATGTCATTGGTATTGATCTTTTTGTAAGCCACAACACATTGTGGAGATAACAAGCAATTAGGTCTCCGACTATGAATCATGTCATTGGTATTGATCTTTTTGTAAGCCACAACACATTGTGGAGATAACAAGCAATTAGGTCTCCGACTATGAATCATGTCATTGGTATTGATCTTTTTGTAAGCCACAACACATTGTGGAGATAACAAGCAATTAGGTCTCCGACTATGAATCATGTCATTGGTATTGATCTTTTTGTAAGCCACAACACATTGTGGAGATAACAAGCAATTAGGTCTCCGACTATGAATCATGTCATTGGTATTGATCTTTTTGTAAGCCACAACACATTGTGGAGATAACAAGCAATTAGGTCTCCGACTATGAATCATGTCATTGGTATTGATCTTTTTGTAAGCCACAACACATTGTGGAGATAACAAGCAATTAGGTCTCCGACTATGAATCATGTCATTGGTATTGATCTTTTTGTAAGCCACAACACATTGTGGAGATAACAAGCAATTAGGTCTCCGACTATGAATCATGTCATTGGTATTGATCTTTTTGTAAGCCACAAACCAAACAAAAACTTTGACTTTTAGAGGAACATATGCAACCCAAATCATCTTACAAGGCTCAAATAGTGGCACATTTATATTCTCAATGACTGTCAGAAAAAGAATATAGAAGAAAAAAGACCTGAAGTGTGATCAATACACAATTTCTTATCAACACAATCATGCATCACTGGAACACCACCAAGAATAGATAACAAAGAAGTCAACTCATTACACTCACGATCAATGATCATTAAGACTTCTAAATAATTGAAATTCCTGGAGATTGGAACAAACAAGAAAGGACTATGTCATAGAAGCAATGGGAGCATTCTGAGAATGGGATAACCAACATAATCAAGTGAATGAATTATCAAAAGAAACATCCCCAACCCAAACATCATCCCAAAAATGAATATTCTCCCTATTTCCCAAAACAAACAAAACTAAACCTTGAGAAATGCATTTTTTTAGGAGAACGCAAATTTCCCTAATTTACCACTCTAGCATCCCACCTAGTAGCTTGAACCCTGTACTTGATTTTAGTGATAGAATAAAATAGAGAAGCAAATTCTATGGGAAACATACATAGCCACTTGGCAAGAAAGGCTTCACTTTTAGTAACAATATTACAAACAACAAGACCCTGTTTCTTCTTTGGGAGTGTGGGGGCCGAATAATTATATACTAAGGAAGCCAAATTTATTTGAAGGAAAATCAGGACAAAGATGATTCGGGTTTGTCCAAAGGGGTCCTAAAGACAAATATTTAAATCGGCCATGCAATTGGCCACACAAAGAGCCGAGTAGGAATTGGCATAAGATAGAAGGCTGAGTAAGCAATCATGCGCTGGACTAAGAGTGGGCCCGAACCTTGGGACCAGATACTAGTATAAATAAGATGGACATCAACCAAATAAAGGAATGTGAGAATAGATTAAATAACTTGAGATAGAAGAAAACTGGAGAGCATACACTAACTTGTCTGTCGGAGGGCTAATTCCAGCATCCTCGACCAGAATGTTCATCCTTTTTCAGGTGGCAATAAGAGGATAAAGAACGTCTTACAGGTTCTTGAAATATTTCCAAACCACTTCTCCACAATTGGCGCTGTCTGTGGGAAAACTCAAGCACATCCACGGCGGGCGTAACAGATGATCCTCTTGTAGTCGCTGATGACATTATGCCAAGAGATGACATCACTCCAAGAAATATGCTTGGAGCGGAGAATATCACCGCACGATAGGCCTTGAACTTCGACTTAGTACCCGAGACCTCACCCTCGACATCAGTGCATGAGAATGTAGATGATTATGGATCAATCAAAGCAAAATGAACAGCGACTGGAAAACATGATGGCTGAGAATGAGCGCCTGCGCTAGGATTTGGCCCTGGAGGTGGCAAAATCCCAACAGGCCGCATGCCAAGACCGGGGTCGACTTCCGAGAATGAAGGATGGTCGACAACGTCGACTTCGAAAACATGATAATGATAGTGATTCTAAATTACCATCCCCGGAACCCAGAAAGAAGGGACGGGTCGATGTATCCAGCTCATCTGAAGGAAGCCCGTATGTACGGCACAAGCGAGGGAGAAGAAGTGATGATTTGGATGAAGAAGATAAGCATGACCCTTTGTGGACTCGCCTTTTTCCACGCCCCTACCTTTTGGAAAGGGTTTGAAAAGAAGGCCTCACAGTTTGGACTCTCACGGTGGTGAATCTAGTCTCGCAAATGCAATGTGAAACTGATAAACACCAAAGAGTCCAAATTTGTCAAATCGTTTTGGAAAATCGATTTTCAATCAAATAATGCCAAAATTGGACTGCTTTGCCAAATTACAGAGTCGCCACCTAACTATTTTATTTTTGGAGAAATTTAGGAAACCCTGACTCATGCCAAAGGCCACGTGTCCGTCATCACCAAAGTTGCCTTGGCTCGGGAACTTTGGTACGAGGGGGGAAGGTCCTGAAATGAGCACCCCTGCTAGCCCGATCAAAGATCGGCCTCTACTAATCATGATATGTTCTTTTATAAATATTATGTGTTCTTGTTTTGATTATTAAACTAGCTTTACTATGTGATGCACACAAGTATAGACTAGTCGCGAGACTTGGAACAATTCAACTTGTGTTTGTTTTCGAAAATAGTTTGAATTCGCCACCCTCAAGTGGGCTTAAAGACAGGGATTTGCCACCAAACATAGTGGGCTTAAAACATGATTTGCCACAACAAAGTGGGCTTCAAACACACATTTGTTGAATCGTTCCAATTCAAACAACAAAGCCTTCATCCACAGGCATTCATGCAATTTAGCAAGTAAGCACGTAGCCACATGGCAAGCAAGCAAAGCATGACAATATGGCAATCATACTCATGCAAGTATGCTGAAGCATAAAACTAACCAAGTACGCCAAGCCGAAACAAAAACTAGTTAGAAAAATGCATGATCCTAACTATACAAGATGTCTAATGCAACACATGCAATGATGTAACTAAGTAGGCTCGGGTACTTAATCTTGGTATTTGCAACACTTTGATAGCATGCTTTGAAACACATATTCAAAGAAGTATTGAAATTGCAATGCAGTTTGAATGATGCGCCGAGCCTCGGTGCACGCAATACAAATGAATGGATGAAAACAAGCAAGCATAAGGTATGCTAATTGAAAATGTCCTTAATCTAACCATCGAAAGCGGCTAAATAAAAAGGAGAAAGACGTGGGGTTGGAAGACATACACACACACACACACTTATTCCAACATTATGCCCTCACCAAGGAGGGTACGAATGAATAAACTAACTAGCTACGCTAATTAAGCTAACCATTACAAAACAAAACTACTTAACTAACTATTTGTAAGCTAATTATTACAACAATTGAAACAAATTGATTAAATTATTCTAAACTAATTAAAATATTACAAAACGAAATTGAAGAATTAGTTACACTAACTAATTAAGTACAACACTTGAATTAACTAGCTATTTGAAGCTAACTAAATCAATTAAATGGCCTCGAAGGCAAGGGGCGCATGCATGCTTGGTTGGTTTCCTCCCAAAAATCCACCACCTTGCCATTGCAGCCTCTATTTGCACATTTTTTATCACCAACAGTGCTACCAACTTCCAGAATACCTCTGCTCCAACTCAAGAGCACACTTGTGCAATTTTTCATTGATGGCCGGTCGGCTACCAATGGTGGCTGTTGGCTACCATTGGTGGCCGGTCGGCTTCTACTGGTGGCCGGTCGGCTACCCCTGCCCCAAACTTCTTTTTTGGCTACAACAAAGAGCAAACAGAGGCAAAGCAACGTATTCTCAAGGTTTGTATGTACTGTTACTCTCCTTATCATTACCCAAGTTCAAAGGAGTGTAACTCTTGGTCCTCAAACCATCAACCAAGCATTTTCAACGCATAATGGCTAAGGAACCAAGCTTGTACAAGCTTAATGAATGCACAAACAAGACTAAAACAAAACCACTACTCTATCATGCAAGATCAAGGGTGATGGTGACCAAGGAAAGTGGCACGTTTCATCACTTTGAGTATGAAACGTCCTATTTTCCTCGTGTTCGAATTAACGTCCGATCTGAACACATGCAATGCAACACGAAAGATGCTTTATCTTGCCTCTTTTACGTGTTCATTTTTGTTTACTCATTTTAGCTTACCAATCCATTCTTTAATTGATTAAGTCCAAGGTGAGTGTCCTCTAATGTAAAGAGGGTTTAAACCACAAGTGCCTTGAGCATGAAAGAAACCTCATGCCATTGACAATGAACTCTCGAAGGAATTAAACCATTAAGCACGAATGTCTCAATTTCACACTTAAGCCAACAAGGGGCTCAAAGCCACATTCAAAACAAATGAAAAATGAAGAATAGAGTGAGGTTACAGAGATGTTAAGTGCTAGAATGGAGTGCAAAACCACACTAAATCATGCCCTTAACTCAAAAGAATGATGATTAAGGCATTGAAACAACAAACTAGTGAAGGAAATTGCACTACAACCATACCAAACAAGGCTTAAAGAACCTAACCAACCTAAAATAGAGCTAAAGCAAGTCAAAATAGTAGCAAAAACATGCTCAGATCAAGTTACAAAATGCTAGAAAAACATGCTCACATGTTAAGCTATCTAATTATGCAAACAAGACACAACGAGGGGAGGCTAACCCCTCCAATTTTGGACTTCAAAAGAAAGTTTTTACCACTAAAAAACCTCTGAATTTCAGTGGTTAAAAGGCCCAAAAAGTTTGATTTAAAGGTGATGAAATATGGCACAAAAGCTTAACAAGCAGAGAGACAAGAATGGTGGAGCACCCCCTTCATTCCAAAAGGCCTTAAACCATCATTTTTAAACCATAAAAATAGAGTTTTTTGAAGTTCAAAACCAGCTCAAAAATAGTGTAAAAAGATGGCAAAACAAGTATGGAAATTAAGCTTTAGTGAGGTAGGTGCAATACCTTTGAGGCAAAACGCAATTCAGCCACAAACTCAAGTTCAAATCCCCTTTCAAGGCTCAAACAAAACTCCAAGGGACCTCAGCTCAAAGGTGAGAGTGTTTGGTTAAGGGTTGATGTGCAAAAGTGTAGAGAAACCAAGCAAGTGTATGCAAAATAACAAGAGAGAGAAAGAGAAATCTAGAGAGAGAGAGAGAGAGAGATTTTTGATCCAAAATTTCTAACCCTCAAAAATGGGGAAGGACACCCTCTATATATAAAAAAACAAGGTTTGAGCTTGAATGCATCCTACCATACACGTGTATGGAGATACAGTTCAGAGACCAATAGCTGGCACAACTGGCAAACAAATATTTGAAAAAGGAGAAAAATGGTTGTTGGCCACCACTGGTAGCCGACCGACCACCAACATAGCTGACCGGCCACCACTTATAGCCGACAGGCACAAGTCATGGCCGATAGGCTGTGGGGCTGGCTGACAGGCCACCGTCTCCTCCAGACTTGAAACAACAAGCTCTTGGTCCACAACCAAGCACGAAGCAGACAAGGTTCAAAGGCACTAAAGACAAGGCGCTCGGCTAAGAACTTCGGGCGCTCAAGGAGAACACGAGCATACAAAATCATCGAGTATTCAAACGATGACGTCTAAATCTTGAGGACGGACAAAAATGGGGTGTCTACAGTTGCCCCTCTTTGACAGAACTCGGAAGTCATGAAATGACGGGAGTGAATGTCAAAGCCCAGAGACGACCCATTTTTGACAAGGCCGAAGATTTGGACAAACAATAAAGCAAAACAAAGAACGGTTACGCCCACTGGCTGCCTACGTATCCCTTTGCAAGGAATCAAATCAACGTAGTTCTGGGGAAAGATGAAATGATACGTATGATGCGAGAATATAACTTATGATCATGCAATGAGGCTGTAATGAAACATTTAGATGCAAGTGTTATGCAAAGAAATACTACATTTGAACAAACGGAAACACGGTACAACAAACTTAAACATGAACAGAAGTAAGTAAACATGAACTAAACCACATTTCACGCATAAATGATGTAAGAAAATTATGCAATCTTAACTGCACATCACGCAGGAAAGGCAAAGAACAACACAAACGTTGGGCGCACCCGAGGCGTCAAACATGATTCCAACGCGTTGCACGCGGAAAGAAAGAAGGGATGGTGCAAACATTGGGAGAAGCCCAAATGTTTCTAAACAAAAACATCCTAACACATTGCACGCGAGAGAAGAAAAGGCAACGAGAACACCGGGATGCGGCCAAGTGTCTCTAACAGAAGACGTCCTAACACATGAAACGCGAGAGGAGAAAAGGCGACGAGAACACCGGGACGTGCCCAAACGTCTCTAACTGAAAACATCCTAACGCATCGCATGTGAGAGGAGAAAAGGCAACGAGAACACTGGGACGCGCCCAAGTGTCTCTAACAGAAAACGTCCTAACATGTTGCATGCGAGAGGAGAAAAGGCAACGAGAACACCGGGACGCACCCCAAATGTCTCTAACCGAAAACGTCCTAATGCGTTGCACGCAAGAGGAGAAAAGGTGACGAGAACACCGAGACGCGCCCAAATGTCTCTAACCAAAAATGTCCTAATGCACTGCACGTGAGAGGAGAAAAGGCAACGAGAACACCGGGATGCACCCAAATGTCTCTAATAGAAAAAGAGTAGTGTAAACACCGGGAACACCCGAATGCTTCCAACCAAGACAAGGTGTTCAAGGGACAGGAATGATCTCACCTGGAATTCATCTAATTGAACCGTACATACAATATCATCTGGTTGCACCAGCTCGGATGTGACCGTACATACAATATCGTCTGCATAAGAAAGAAACTCAACAAACATAACATAACAAGAGTGCATGTTCTATGCAAGGCGAATAACCATGACACAATGTTAAGGACATGTTTCATGCACAACATGCAAGGAACAAAACAGAAGCATATTCTATGCAACGAAAATTAGAGTATGTTCTATGCAACACCAAAATGCATATTCCATGCAATAATAGCAAACATAAGTCCTATGCAACAGGTACATACATTTTCTATGTGAATGTAAGAGCATGTACAATGCAATACAATGCAACATGCATATTCTATGCAAAACAACAACAATGCATATATTATGCAAATCATGTTACACACTAAAGTACACAACACATGTTCAATGCACAATTAAAAGCATGCTCTATGGTAAAGTGCAAAATGCATGACGCATGCGTCACATATGTAATGAAGGAATGCGTAGCTTACACAAGAATGAAAATGCATTCTAATGAGACAAGTTCAAAAGAAACTCTTCGATCTACCTCTTAGAAGGGTTGCAATATACAAAAAGGATACACTTCGTCCAATAAGAGGCAACCAATGATCATCAAGAACAGTTTTAAGCCTCCACAAAGAGGATCCGAGCTCGACAATAACTTTTCCTTCCACCTCCTTGGGAAACAGGGACCAACACAGCAGAAAAACATCAAAATAGGAGCACCAAGAACTAAAAGGCCACCAGGGAGGGGTGCCAGCCATCCATCGGCCACCCCTCAGCACTATCGGCCATAAATTGGTCCTGTCGGCCACCGATGGTGGCTATTGGCTACCGATGGTAGATTCGAAGCAGAATGGACATTTCACCTTGGGTCTTTAAGTATACTCACCTGTACTTCATTTCCCCACAACTTCTAGTCCAAAAATCTCCCTCCTTCCACTCTAGACCTTCATTCTCCTTAGATCCGAGCATTATACACGTTTTCCAATGCCCCATAAACATTTTCTTCGCTAAACCCTCGTAGTTTACTCCATTTTGAACCAATTGAAAGTCGATTTCGGTGCATCTTTCTTCATTTTCACCACTTGAGGTTTGTTTCCCTCGAGTTTCTCTTGGGTTTGGTGCCCTTTCTAGGGCTTTGACTTTTTCTTCGCCTTTCTCTCCGATAGCGTTGACTTTTGGCCTTTTCCACCCATTTGCCCCATTTTTTACCATTTTCTCATCTTCTTTCGAGATGGTGGACGATATCCCACACGACGGAGCTTCTCCGGAGATGGAGGTGGATCTAGAGCTTGTGCCACTACCACTCAGTGTTCGACCTTTCGACCCGGTGACGTATTATCCCGAGATACATATGTTACCACTCGATAGCATTCGTCAGTTCAGAGGGTTTACACGGGGAGCACCAGAGGACCTCTTGCTACGCGAACCAGAGTCTCATTTATCTTATGGCGCCTCCGAGGTATACACTGTATTCTTACATTTTCCAAATGTACCTTGCATTGCTTGCCTAAATCACACTCTTGCACTGTATTATTTGCACTGCCTTTCATCTGCTTGTCGTGAATACAGGGGGATTCACACGCCATCAGAGGATACGGGACCACCTCCATGTGGGAGTGGTATATGGAGCTCCCCGACAATGTTCACTATATCATCGATGAGGCCAGCTTTGGCTCGTTCTGCATGGGGCTCTCACGTCTCATAGTGAGTAGGCCTTTACTGAGTGCCATAGTAGAGAGGTGATGGGATACCACCGACTCCTTTCAATTCTCTACTGTAGGGGAGATGACGATGACTCCCCTTGATTTCTCTATGCTCACTGACATAGAGGTAGGGGGTCATCCAATTCCTTACGATACTGATATGAGCGAGTGAGAGGCCGCCTGGATTTATCTGCTGGGGACACGCCACCTATCTCTTGATCAGGGATAGTTCGATACACCTGGTTTACAAATCATTATAGAGGGACAGCACTAGCGACCCGAGAGGAGACCGAGCAGTCTGCCCGAGGTTTCCTAATGTTCCTCTTTGGCACTACCTTGTTCGCTAACCGGGCGAACACTGTCGGCCTATATCTCATGAGTGCCTTGGTGGACTTGTCCCGCGTTTGATTCCACGATTAGGGCAGCGCTGGCCTGGCCACCTTATATGGATACATGAGCTCGACCTCCCGCAGTAGTGGACATTTGATTGGGGGCTACTGGAGGGCCTCAAAGATGTGATTTACTTTTCTATTTTGCATTTCTTATTATGCTTTCTGCTTTGCACTTTCCGTACACTACCCATACTGTACACTGCACACACACAGTCTCATTTCTGCTTTACACCCTTTATACACTGCTGTAGACACCCCATTTTTGACCGTCCTCAAGACTTGGATGTCACCGTTTGAACACTCGGTGATCATCCATGTTTGTGTTCGTTTGGAGTTCCCGGAGGTCTCAGCTCGCGCGCCCTGCCTCAGGATCTCCGAACTTGACTGTTTAGTGTCTAGTTTCACACCAAACACTTCTGTTTTGCCTTTGAGAGGCAGGGTAGGGCTTGTAGACCATCCCCACCCACCACCGGCAGTGGCTAGAGGCCACCGGCAGTGGCTAGAGGCAACCGGCTGGTTTTTGCTGCCACCGGCAATGTATATTGCCGGCCGGCACTATTTGTTGCCGGTCAGCACTATTTAGTGCCGGCCGGCACTCTTTTGGGCCAAGATGGCATTTTTGGCCGGCCGACTACTGTGCATCTGCTTTTACAGATATTTTAAGACAGCTGTCTTGCCTTTTGCTCCCCTCCATACACGTGTATGGAGGGATCTCCCTCTTATGAAGCTTGTCTTGTAAGCTTTACAAGACAAGAAGTGCCATATAGAGAGAGGTTGGTCTCTTGGCTAGAGAGATTAGAGACATAAGATATTTTGAGAGCTTAGACAGCCATTGTTAGGGTTTTGAGTTCTAGGGTTAGGGTTAGATACACATTCTATCTCTATTTCCCTCTCTTTTGTGCTATTGTGTGTGTTTTAGTCCATACTATTGCACACAAGCACCTAGTGTTCCACCTTCCTCTTGGAACTGAGGTTCTCAGGGACTGATTTTGAGGTTTTGGTGTTGGATTCAAGCTAAGGAAGACCATTGGAGCATCATTGTTGAAGAAGGCTTCAAGGGTAAGAATCTCACCCCTTTTTACCCCATTTTTGCATTGTATTTCTACCTATCTTAAATTCATTTTTGAGCTTAGTGTATAATACAAAAAAGTTCTTTTTTTAGTCCGTCTTGGTTGTTTGTTAAGAGTGCTTTGTGGTTTGGGTAAGTTTGAATACCCTTAGGCCTTGAAAGGCCTCATTTTGGGCCCTTTTGTGTGAACTCCGGGATTTTGGTGTTGGGGTCACTTCACCACTGAAATCTTGAGGGATTTCAGTGGTGAAGGTGATGCCTTGAAGCCCCTCTCCTTGTTGTCCTTGAAAAGGGCATGTTTTGGCCTCTTGAGAGAGCATTATGTTTGAAGGTGTATTGACCATGACTTGGCTGCTTTTTATGCTTAATATGTCATGTTATGCCTCTGTTTTTACTTGGTTTTGGTACTCCATGCATGCTTAGCATAGTTGCCATGTAATGCCTTGTTATGCCTTAACATGTCTTAGGTTGTGTGCCTTTGTTTCTAGCATGTTTTAGGCTTACATTTGTGAAGATTTTGTGCTTATCTTGACATGTTTTAGGTCTATCCATAAGTGTTTCGGTTGATTTTGGCATGCATGGTATAGCTCCTTTGTATTTGGGCTTGTTGGCCTTGAGCATATGAATGTATAGCATGACATCTTTGCATTGATTTGGTGATTTGGGATCATCCACCATGTCATTTCAGTCCTATTTGCATGCCTATATGTTTACCTTGGATGCATCTTTAATGCCTCATAAGCTTGTGTAGCAATGCTCCTTGTTTTGGCACTTGTGCATGCCTCTAAATTTGAGCCACTTAGATGCCATCTAAGTAGTCCTTTAGCCTTGTTTTAACATGCTAAAAGCCTGTTTTTAGTTGCTTAATGCATGCCATGTTTGTTGTGATAAACATGCTTCAAAGCTTCACGACTTGCCTCAAGTACTTGGACCATGCTTGCATGCATTTGCTTGTCTTGTTTAAACATGATTTCGCATCATTTTATGACATGATTTTGTAATGCTTATGTTGCATGCTAATTAGTCCATGATTACCCCCTTTCAAATGTGTTTGAGGGTTGTTCAATTTGTGCCTAAGTGTTGGCCTTTCAACATGTGTATGTGTGCATGTGTATTTGGTCCTTCATTATAGCATTTTGGCTACTGTTTTGGGCCCTATTAGAGTTGCCCAAATCATGTTTAAGACCACCTTTGCATCTATTAGCATTGCCTCATGTTTGCTTGTATGCTTGCATAAGTGCCTTGCCATGCCATGTTGCAACCTTAGCTTGCATGTTTAGGTTGCATTGCATCTTGCATGCATGCCTTGTTCCTCGACTTAGTGATAGGAATTGGGCCTTGTTTGGTTTGATTTGGTTTGCATGCA
>NW_021025317.1:1127446-1154306 GCF_004153795.1 Camellia sinensis | reverse complement strand
TTGAAGAGGTCTTCAAGGGTAAGAATCTTACCCCTTTTTCCCCCATTCTTGCATTGTATTTTTACCTGTCTTAAAATCGTTTTTGAGCTTAGTGTATAATACAAAAAAGTTATGTTTTTAAGCCCTCTTGCAGAGTTGATACAGAATAGCCAGTGTCTCCCCTTGCCGAGGCAGGATTTATGGCAGCACAAAATTCAGAAGAAATTGTGGTTATGACGGCTGCATTGGAGCAGGGAACCGCTCCGCAGAGTGAGGCCAGCATTAATATGTCACATCCACCCAGGTCGCCCGTTGTGCACCCGGTATGGGCTCCCCAGTTATATCAGGCTCGTGAGCCCACCACCTTCGAATTGATGGGAATGATAGGTGACCTCCAGAGGTCCGTGGCCGATCTGGCCTATGGAATGTCGGCTTTACCGCCAGCAGCACCATATGCCGGGAATTTCATACCACAAGAGCCCCCGCTACTGGGGCGGATTGTGATAGAACTCAGCCAGCCAGAGGTGGCCTCCAGCTACAGCCGCGACATACCAGCATCGACCCAGACCCTTGATCAGGCTGAGGCCAGAGGAAAAGATAAGGCAAAGGTAGACGCCGATCCTATTGGACAACTGCTGTGGGCAGTCGAGGCTCTGAAAGCCAGAGGGATGAACAAGCAACAAACATCTGCGATCGTGACCAAAGCTGTGGATGATGCTTTCCCCACTCCAATCAAAGGCAGTTCAAGCCAGGTAGAAAGTCGAGATGGGCCCCATCATGCCCAGGCAATTCCTGTCGTTCCCAACCCTGCACCGGGAAAGGGTCAAAAAGCCAAGGTAGTGCCAGCCGACCATTTCGCTAGCGCATCTGGCAAGAATCCTCAAACTTCAAAGTACCTGCCCCGGGGGCGCAGGGTCTTTCACGACCTCCACATGCCTTTGTCTAGGGCATTGCTAATATTGGCGAAGAATGGGCATCTTAAACCTTTGGAGCCTCGGCCACTCCCGAAGAATCTCCCCGCCACGCATGATGCTACCTTGTACTGCGCGTACCATCAACAATCCGGTCACAGTACCGATGGTTGTTCCCGCCTTCGTCATGAAGTGCAGGATTTGATCGACAACAAGGTTATCCTCCCACCTACGTCAGGCAAGTCCGTTACCACCAAGTTGTTGGATTTCGAGGGCTCAGATACTGCGAGTACGTGAAGTGAACCGCCTGCGGGTGACATTTGGTATATTTTGGATGTAGCGTCTGGCACGCATTTTTGAGCATCGGTGAAACCAAGTTTTGTAACTCCTGGCTTGGATATCGAGTCAGTCTTTTGTTTGAGTCTGTCTCTTTGTCTTGAGTCAGTCTTTTGCTTAAGGGTCTGTCTTGTTGTATCAAGTCAGTCCCCTTTGTATATAATACTAGGTGATTCTGGGGTTGTTGTCCCGAACGCCGTTTTGTTATTATCTGTTTTTGTTTTGAGTCTGTTTCTGCCGAGGGGCCAGTTGCACCAACAAATCCGAATGAAACAGTTGTTGCTATCTCAACTTCATGCTTGCTTTCAGCATAAGTGCCAGAGAATTTGATTGGGCTGACAGTACATCTCGCCTACTCTCCTGCGCACCAAACTCATTGCTTTAACCTAAGTTTTTCAAAAAGAAACAAACCTTTTGAACACTACGGTGATAAAAACGAAGAGGAAGGAATTCCTCGGGTTTTGCAAAATTTTGATCATTTTGAGAGAAGGAGAGGTGTGCTAAGCCTTCTTATGAATGAAACCATGCTTGTCGGCGTGAGTACTGAGAAGGATCCTGGCCTGAACCAGATTGGTTCCACACTATCTTCGGCGCGAGCGATTTGTCGCTTTCTTAAAAACTTTCAAAAAACAAATGTTTTACGCGGCCCTGTGAAGACTTGTGTGGAATCCCTCTTGAGGTCGCGCAGCCTAGGATCGCTCTCAGCCTTAAAATTCAACCCATCCGTTTCCGACTTTGAACCCGTTCAGAACGTTCAGAAAGTTCAACTGCGAGAGCAGTCGACAAGGTCAGAGAAATAATCAGAGAGATAATCTAAAGCGCCCATCTATCTCCGACAACGTTTTCAAAAGCGATATAACACTGTAATTTGAAACACACGCAAAAGGAAGAGGTTTGAGTAAACAACGTTAAAGGGAGGTGTTGTATTTATAGAGTTACCTCAAGCTAGCTAGCCTTCGCCGCACTCAGATTCAGATTGCACGGCAAGCTGCCACGTGTGAGTGCATCGGTACATGTGGCTGAATGGTGGGTCCCTACGTCATCCTTTCTTCCTGTGTCACCTATCGGAAGGAAGTCCGAGTCTTGGTCATCTTCTAGGAAGTTCATTGATTCATTGTCATGGTTGATGGTTAGTTAGTACATGACATGACCAAGTCTACCTACAAGATATGTGTTTTAAAATCATTTGTCCTTTTATTTAGGTACTATTTGTCATTTTTTATATTAGTAACATATTTTTTTCATTATATAAATAATTTTTTATTTTTTATATATCTTTTTATAAAATATTAAAAATATATTTATTTAAATTATTTTAAATATTCTCTTATATTTATATTTATATATTTATTAACATGTGTCTTAATAACACATATTAATATAATCTCTCATATTTTTAATTGTGATTTCAAAACTCATGTATCTTTACATGTATTTGCAACTAGGTTCAAAATTCTCTTGTTTTCAAATTCTTTTTATATTTTATAATTAAAAGTGCATTAAGAATATAGGAACAAATATTTTACAAGTGAATAATGTTTATACAAATTATCAAAATTTTTATTTTTTCCATTCATAAGTGTAAGGGATGGCCTGTCAACTTCCCACTTATCTTCTTCACATGGGTTCAAAATGCTCTAACTAAGATGGGTTTTTGGTCATTAAAAAAAATTGTTAAACTTTTTTTAAAAAATTTATTGTTGCGGTACTAACAATATTATTGAAGTAAATTATGTTTTAATTTTTGAATTTTCTGTTATAAAATTTATTAATATGTATAACATTTTTCTTTTAATAGATATAGAGTTTCAATTTTGGAAAAATTATTGAGTGATCTAAGGTCAATACTGACTAGTGCTGCATAACATATTGATTAGTAAATATTTTAACGAATTGACAATAATACCCTGACACAATCCCACCAATAAGGATATTAATCAAGAGTCCAGATCCTCTGCAGTGGTTCCTGCTGTGGTGTTAAAACGACGTCGTTTTGACACCTCCTTTTTTTTTTCTTTTTTTTTTCTTTCCCCAGCTCCTCTCTTGCACTCCATTCCCAACTCTGAGACCCAAATCAGAGAGATACCACAAGGATGACAGAGAAGAAGAAGGAAGGAAGAGAAAGGGAAATCACCGGCATCACCAACGAGACCCTTCACCTCCTTACCTCATCGGAAAACTCTCATGCTACCGTCGCCGCTGTCACAGCCCCCAAAGCCTCTGAAAAAAAGGGGCTTCATCTTCTTCTCGCCATTCAATTTGTTCCATGATTTGATGAAGACAAAACCATTAGAACGAAGGCGTTTGCTTGGTCTGGAAGTTCATGATAAATATGTTGGCCTTGCTGTTTCAGATACGAACAACAAGATTGTTTCACCTCTGAGGTATGAAACTTCATTGAACACAATAAGTTTCAATATTTTCATGCTCTCTCTTGGGCATTTCATGGGAAGTTTTATGTATTTTTTCAGCAAGACATATGTAACAAGTACCCACTATTGCTATAAAATTTGCTAGCATGTTATGATCTACATAGAGTCAAGGATATTTGCTATGTGTTTTTCTGGGAACTTACTGAGTGCTACCTAACACGTTGGTAAAACTAATTTTTGCTTGGTCTGCTGGGTTCTTGTTTCCCTTTGCAAATTGAACGTTAATCAGAACATTCATTCTTGCTATCAGCAAGAAATTTCATAACAGTTAAAGTAAATAAAAACTCCTTAATTTTTTTTCTTTCTTCTCTTATCAATTTGATGAAGAACTAACTCACATTTTAACTTTCAACCATATTTTGAAATGTTTAAAATTTGGTTGTGTTTTGTACTCAAAATACTCAGCATTTAGATATTTAGTTTTGCCTCTGAAAAAATTATGCTGAAATTGAAAATTTGAAACCTTTTTTGTGACTTGGTCATATGTGCCTTTCCATTCCATTCTGCAAACTGTGGTTGTTATTTATGGACGATATGCCAGTAGCCCACTTGATCTACGAGAAGGAGGAGGAGGTTGAGGAGGAGGAGAGATAGAGGAGGAGGAGGTTGAAAATCCATTACCGTCGCCTCGCCTTCGCCTCACCTCCGCCGCCGCATCACACCGCATCGCCTTGCCTCGCCGCCATCGCCCTCCTTTTTGTTTCGTATCTCTGTTTTGCTCCTCGGATGGGTTAGGGTTCTCAGCCTACCTCAGAGAGAGAAGACAATGGACAAAAGAAAAGAAGAAAGAAAGAAAACAAAAAAAAAAAAAGATGGAAACGACGTCGTTTCAGTACCACGGCAGGAAGTATTGCAGGGAACCACGGCAGAGGATCTGGACTCCCTTAAAGTAGTGTCCCTTATCCTCTTAAATTTGGATTTTTGGCCTAGAGATATAGGTTAAAAATTGATTTTTAAATTTTTTAAAGTTTTTTTTTTTAAAATAATGTGTAAGAAAATAAAAAATGACGCTCTTTAAAAAGTTAAAAAAATTAAAAATTAACTTTTAATCGTATTGTCAAAATAGGTCTTTAGTCATCTTTTGGGAAATGATTTATATAAGTCAATTTATTGATAATTTGATTTATTTAAGTAGCATCATCTTTTTATTTTTTAATTTTTTTTAATAAATAAAAAAAAATAGTTTATTTAGCACTTCTCAAAATAACAATTTAGAATAAATTATAAAAATATCTCTTGAGATTTGCTTAAAATATGAATTACCTTCTGTGATTTGAAAATATCTCCTTGTCAGCATTTTTTATTTAACAAGATTAATTTAAAAAATAAAATTCATAATTGCTCTCCTATACAATGATAAAATTATTTAAATTATTAATGAAAATAAATTTTTGACATCATGAAAAACTGTTGATTAATTTAATAATTTATTAATAAAAATGGTCATTTGTTATGATATCAAGAATTTCAAGAGACAAGATGTAATTTTTAAAATCACAGGGAACAATCCATCTTCTATGTAAATGTCAAGGGGTATATTTATAATTTATCCTATAATTTTGAGTTTTTGTTTAAAAAAAATGCAATAACTTTTATAAATTTGTTATAGTTAGATAGGCACGTAAAGAAACTCCAATGCTATTCTTTATTTTACATATTTATCCACACAAACTGTTGAAAGAGCCTCCCAAAGCTCTCTATATGTAGCTAGCTTGGATTTTTTTTGTTAAAATGATTAATGTAGTAGCTAGTCCATTGGAAGAGGTAAAATAGGACAATGGTAACTATAATAGCCAAGATGCCTCTTTTAAAAAGCCTGTTGTAGATGCTTTGAGGCCAAAGGTCCATTCTTGAAACTTTCGGGCCAATAGGCCCAAACTAAAACCTTCTTGGGCCAAAATGACACATGTCTGTTCAAATCTTAGCTATTTGTCTATCTATTCAAAACGTCACATATTTATACATGTGTCACCTATCTATTCAAATGTTCACATATTTGTACACGTATCACCTATCTATTCACTCATCTAACAATTGTCATCTATCAGTCTACTTCATTGCCACCAGCCACTGGCTACTTTTTCCTATCAATTTTTTAGAGACTTTTTCGGCGCCAACTATTTTTCAACACATGTCCTTATCACCAAAAAAGATTAAACCTTAGATTAAATAACATATGACCCCATAGGATTTGGTTTTTCATCAATTAACCGTTGTTATGTTGACTACTTTTAATAAGATTAAAGAAAACAAAGCTAATATTTTTATTTTGTTGTCATAAATTTTGTATTCTAAATATTAAGTGACAAATACTATTCATTTATTTTTTTGAGTTGATTATAATTTTATCACAGTCTTATTTATTTCATATTTACATTATCAATTTCGTTTATTTAGTCTTTGAAATATTCATGAAAATAACTAACAATACAACATTGGCATGATAAAAGTCTCTCCACTCATAATCAATGGTTTTAAGTTGAATGTATAGCCCACATCCATAAAACTTTAACTGGTCAATAATAGGCTGGGTTCAAGCCCACCCATCTTATATTTTTAAAACCCATTCATGTGCTTAAAAAAATGGGCCTATGGGTCTCAGGGCAGGCTTAGCTCATATGGGCCTAATTTGACATAACTTTTAGCTTTAATTCTGATTTTTTTTTATTAAATTCCAAAGTTATTAAAAAATAAAGATTTGTAATACAAAATTTTGAAGTACATTAGAACAACTATAGTCAGTTTTTCAATCATGAATTCTTTTTCTTTTTTTTAAATTTTTTTTATTTATTGAAATACAAAATCACCTATGTTATGATTATGTTATTGAATTATATGCATCTTTAGTCTCATAGAAATTTAATTACTAGTTTCATATAGATGGCATGCTAATTTTTTTATTGTTAAAATTATTATTTACCAAAAAAGGATATATTCTCGTAAGAAGGAGGGGAAAAAATGTGAAAAAAAAAACCCAATTGTGTAGTGTATATAGGTCCAATGTGGGCTTTTGGGATGGTCCTATGGGTCGAGTTTCGGGTCAGGCCTCAAAACACCCATGAGGCCCAGAATCCCTATCCTTCAATCTAAGCCCAACCCCAACCCATATGTTTTAGGGTTCAGTCAAGTCAGGCCAATGCTAGGCCAAAAATAATTGGAAGATTACCATAACCAAAATTTTGAAATGGGAGCCTAGAGAAAGATCAATAGTGTCATCATTATATCAATAAGGAGCCTAGAAAAAGATCAAGAGAGTGTCATCATTTTATGAGAGAGAGAGAGAATACTATTTAACAAACTTGATTATTATAAAATCATAGGAAAATAACAATCCACTTATTTATGCTATATTGCAACATATTTATTTAAAGTTTAACAAATAATAGATTCATAGGTTCTCCAATCTTTCTTTCTTTAGTTGTTGGGCCACCAAAATTGAGCTTGAAGATAGTCTATCACCTTCTTGTCCACTTGGAATGCCTCGACAAGAACATCATCAGAAATCCTCGGATTTGACCCGAACATCGCATTAGCAACAGTAATAGTTCCCGGATTTTGGCTATTTAGGGCAGCAAGAGCTACTGCATTAGTCTTTCCATTATTAAATTGAAAGTGAATAAGACCTTGGGGGAACACAAAAACATCTCTTGGGTACAAGACCTTTGTGAAGAGACGGTTGTCAGTGTTGGGGGTCACGAAACCGACGTAGAGAGTACCGTCCAAGACCATGATGACCTCTCTTGCACAAGGGTGTGTGTGGGGTGGGTTGATGTAACGCCCCAAATTTCTAGCCCAAATGATAATGCAACAATCATGGCTCTCTTAAAGAAAAACCAAATATAACTTCCCATACTTGCATTACATAATAATAATAGGTCCTCATGCGATATTACATTGATTCAACAACAAGTAAATAACCAAATAAGCACCCCAAGGGTTTACAATCTTCCAAGGCTTAAGCCTGGTACACAAAATGGTTATTCAAACCCACACATACATAGCCCTTGGCTTACAAATAGGATCACAGCAAATGAGAACTTTAGTGCTCTCAACACACAGATTTCCACGCCTTCAATTAGGCGGATTCACTACGTCTTTTCCTGCACAAAAATCCGGTAAGGTGAGCATAAAGCCCAGTAGGAAATCCTTAACAAAGTATATACACTTTATACAAGTCTCAGGAGATGAATGCACATGCCATGCCATGCCTTTTTGAAAATAAAACACATCTTCATCTTTTGAAAACTATCATGCTCAATGATGTTATGCAACTTCAACTATTCAAAAATTATCAATTTAATTAAAGGGGGCGGTAAATATAACTCTGGTAATCCCTAGGTTGGTGTCTGCAGGTAGGCTATATGAGTACTACCAATTGTCATTTTTACTGGTATTAACCGGAAGGCTCGACACCTATCTGCGCAACTTTCTGGTCTTGCCCCAAGGACACTTAAGCTAACTTAAACAATTTCATCTACACCACCTATCAAGACTTACCACCGTATTTATCCCAAAACCATTTCATGAAAACCATTTCCCAACATTCTTTTCTCAATGCAAATTTCCAAAGCGTAACATAGTTCAATGAATTGAAATGCCAATGTATGCTTAATAATGCAATGCAACATTACTTCCATATTCAATTGTTCCACACAATATACCATTGTGATCAAAATTCCCAATCCTCTTTTCAACACAATTCCACAAGACGTATATATATATACTTTGATATCCAATTCATTCAAGAGAATAACGTAATTCCCACATTTCAAGCAATCTCAACAATTTAGTCAATTCAAGACCAAATCAACATTTTGACAACAATTTCCAAAATAAACAACATTTCTCATTTTTTTCATAAAATTCGTCATTTATATATAAATAAACAATTTTCAAAGCATCCATTTATTTTGGTATACAAAATAAATATGACAACATCTTCCAAGGATTTTCAACATCTTTAAAAAAAAAAGACCCAATTTCTAGGTTTTCTCACCAAAACCATTCATCTCCAAGATATTTAGAAGAATCTCCCCAAAATCGTCTTTCTTCAATCAATATGGTTCAAAACCTTCAATTTCTATTTTAAAAGGAAAAGAAATTAAACCCTCTTTCAAAATCACTCATCATCTTGAAATCAACAATCAATTTCTCAAAGTTAATCAAAGGATGATTTCGAAAATCATCTAGATCTTGCAAAAACATATATATATATATAACTCTAAGAAAATCCCTACCTCAAGTTTTGAAGAAGAAATGAGAAGAAACCCCTAAAATCAACAGTGTCGAAACTCGATCTTCATCGCACACAACGAAGCCCTCGAGAGAAGATGACTTATAGAGAGAGAAGCTCCCGATCTGAAATTCTGGAGAGTTTTAGAGAGAGAGAGAGGACTAAAAAAGTGATATGAAATATTAGATTCACGAAATGATATAACATGGTCTGCTCGAGCGTGGAATGCCCCGCTCAAGCGTCCAATACACTAACCTAGTACTTTTGCAGACAGGTCAAACTTCTGAAACCAAACATTCTTCGCTCGAGTGCATAAATGGCCGCTCGAGCGGACAAGCATCTTCGAATGCATTTTGCATTTTTGTTTTGGGGCATTGCCCTTCAACCCCGCCAGGGCGCTGCCCTAGGACCCGCTAAGCGGCGTTGCCCCCTAGACCCCCGCCAGCTGACCGGGCAGCTCGACCCCTACCAGGGTGTTGCCCTTGGACCCGCCAAGGGGCGCTGCCCCCTGGACCCCCGCGAGCTGACCAGGCAGCTCGACCCCCGACCGGCCCAGTCGAAGTGGCAAAACATGAAAGAAGGATCGAAACCGGGATCGCTACAACCTTCCCCCCTTAAAGAATTTCATTTCCGAAATTTCAAATCAAACTACCCAAACAAAGGGGTTTCTAGCGATCAAAGCCACGCTATTTCATTTTGAAATCACAATACTAACTCTCAACCAAATTCCACCATTTCCACCATCGTTATCCAATTAACAACAACCTCCCAAATATGCATAAACATGAAATTTCTCAAAAAGTAATGGCAACTCTAAACAATCTTATGCTTAAAACAACAATGCACATATCAACATGTGGTTAACAACTTTAAACAGGTTTTCCCTCAACACTAGGGAATATTACAAAGAAAAGAAACTTAAGCATTTTCAAATAAATTCAGATATTTGGAGTGGACTTCCGCCTCCCGTTCCCACGTTGCCTCTTTAACCCCATGGTACCTCCACGACACCTTCACCAATGTTATAGTTTTACCCCGTAGCACTTGCTCCCGGGTATCTAATATTTGAACCGGTCGTTCTTCGTAAGTGGCATCCTTATCTATCTCCAAGTCAACCTAATCAAGAACATGAGAAGGGTTGGGTTCATACTTCCTAAGCATGGATACATGAAATACATTTTGAACTCTCGAAAGTTGTGGCGGAAAAGCTAACCGGTATGTCACTTCCCCAATTCGCTCTAAGATCTCAAAAGGCCCACTGAACCATGGAGAAAATTTACCACTCTTACCAAATCTTATCAAACCTCGCCTTGGTGAGATTTTTAGAAACACATGGTTACCATCTTCCAAAGATAAAGGTCGTCTCCTCTTATCGGCATAACTCTTTTGTCAGCTTTGGGCCATAGCTAACCTCTTCCGAATGAGAACAACTTTCTCGGTTGTTTCTCTAACAATTTCTAGACCCAGTAATGGTGCATCACCCACTTCGGCCCAACAAACCGGTGATCTACAAGGTCGGCCATATAAGGCCTCAAATGGTGCCATCCCAATACTATCTTGGTAACTATTGTTGTAAGCAAACTCAATCAATGGTAAGTGCTTTTCCCAAGGCCCCTTAAAATCAAGGACACAAGCTCTAAGCATGTCCTCCAAAATCTGAATGGTACGTTCTGACTGTCCATCAATTTGAGGATGATAAGCGGTGCTAAGAGTCAACTTAGTTCCCAACGCCTCTTGAAGGCTTTGCCATAACCGGGCAGTAAAACGAGGATCCCTATCCGACACAATAGTCGCAGAGACTCCATGAAGTCGAACTATCTCTCTGATGTACAACTCTGCCAAGCGTTCAACTGAGTTGTTGGTGCACATCAAAATGAAATGGGTAGACTTAGTCAACCTATCAGCAATCACCCAGACGACGTCATTGCCTCATTGTGTTGTAGGAAGCCCAACTACAAAATTCATGGTAACACGCTCCCATTTCCACTCAGCTATTGGTAAGGGTTGTAACAAACCCGTTGGTCTTTGGTGTTCGGCCTTCATTTGTTGACAAGTAAGGCACTTTGATACAAATAAAGCGACATCCCATTTCATACCCCTCCACCAAAACTGACGACTAAGATCATGACACATTTTAGTGCCTCCTGGGTGTACCGCAAGGCGTGAGTGATAGAACTCCTGAAGTACTTCCTCTCTACAAGATTCTGGTACAAATAAACGGTCTAGGTAACGTACACTTAGATCCAAGTGAACGTTCAAACCTTTCTCTTCCTTTCCATTGGAAATCTTAACATGGATTGATTCCACATCACGGTCTCCTCGTTGTGCCTCTATGACCTTACTAACCAAGGTAGGTTGAGCGTTCAAAGTAAATAAGGTAGCACTCTCTCTGGACTCACCCAAGTGCAAATCAAACTTGCTAATAACATTTAGCATATCCCATTCTTGAATGGCCACAATTGCCAAACTACTCACAGATTTTCGACTCAAAGCATCGGCCATCACATTGGCCTTCCCTGGATGATAGTATAACTCAAAATCAGAATCCTCCATAAATTCCATCCACCTTTGTTGTCGTAAATTCAAGTCTTTTTGAGAAAACAAATACTTTAGACTCTTATGATCGGAGAAGACTTCAAACTTCTCACTGTACAAGTAATGCCTCCAAATTTTCAAAGCAAAAATCACCGCTGCTAATTCTAGATCATGGGTGGGGTAATTTTTCTCATGAGTTTTCAATTGTCGTGAACCGTAGGCCATAACTTTTCCCTCTTGCATCAAGACACAACCAAGTCCATCCCTGGACGTATCACAATAGACAATGTAATTCAAATCCCTTACCGGAATTATCAAGACCGGTGTGGTGGTCAATCTAGTCTTAAGTTCTTGGAATGGCTTTTCACAAGCCTCACTCCACACAAATTTGATACCCTTTCTAGTCAACCTAGTCAAAGGTGCAGCTAGTCTAGAGAAGTCCCTAGCAAAACGTCGATAATACCCCGCTAATCCCAAGAAACTCCGGATCTCAAAAACATTCTTGGGTAGTTCCCAATCTTGTATAGTATCTATCTTTGAGGAGTCTACTGTTACTCCCTCTCTTGACACTACGTGCCCCAAAAATTTTACCTCAGTTAACCAAAACTCGCATTTCTCAAACTTGGCATACAAACGGTGTTTCTCATGCAATTCAAGCACTACCCATAAGTGAGCCTCGTGTTCGTCCTCGGAGGTTGAATAAAGTAAGATGTTATCCACAAAGACGACCACAAAACGGTCCAAGTATTCCCAAAAAATTCCGTTCATCAAATACATAAAGGAAGCAAGTGCATTGGTTAACCCAAAAGGCATTACAAGGAATTCATAGTGGCCATAACGCGTACGAAAGGCCGTTTTCTGAATGTCCTCCTTCCCCGGACTCTCAACTGATGGTACCCCGACCTCAAATCTATTTTTGAGAAGCAACGAGACCCTCGAAGTTGGTCAAACAAATCATCTACTCTAGGTAAAGGATACTTGTTCTTAACTGTAACTCTATTCAACTTGCGATAATCAATACACAACCGCAATGACCCATCCTTCTTCTTCGTAAAGAGAGTCGGCGCTCCCCAAGGCGATGTACTAGGGCGAATGAAGCCCTCGCCTAAATTTCTTGAAGTTGAATCTTCAACTAATGCAATTCGACGGGTGCAAATCTATATGGTGACATGGAAATCGGTGCCGTGCCAGGCACTAATTCAATAGAGAACTCGATCTCCTGGTGAGGTAGTGAACTAGTAAGATCTTCTAGAAAGACATCCGGGTATTCACAAACTACCCTTGGTAACTCAACATGAGCCCTGTCACTCTCACTATCCAAGAGAGTTGCAAGAAGGCCATTAAGCTTGCTCCTACTACGAGGGTCAACAATTGGTGACAAGGGTCTATCAACTCGGATCCCCCGAAAATAGAAATGATCACCACCCAAAGTGCACATGGTAAGTCTCTAACGATAACAATCAATCACAGCTTGATAAGAACACAACTAGTCCATGCCTAAAATGACATCAAAACTCGACATATCTAGCAACACAAAAGCAAACAGAAGTCGACGCCCGACAACTTCTACTTCACAATCACGACAACCCCAGTTTAAATCAATTGTATCCCCAACAAGTGACTGTACTCTGAGTGGAGGCACTAACTATGCTACCTCTAACCCCAATGCAGAAGCAAATGCAGTAGATATAAATGAATGAAACGCACCCGTGTCTATCAATACATTAGCCAAAGAATTACACACAACAAAAATACATCTCACAATTGAGGATTCTGGCAACTGCTCTGGCACGGTAACAGCATACACGCACCCCTGTGGCCCCTGATTAACTTGCCCCCCTCTCGGAGCATAGGCCTATTATACCGACTGAGGCAAAGTGGCTCCCTGATTAGCTCGTGAAGCCTGAACTGAATGAGCCTGCTGGTGGCTCTGAGTCTGCTTCGACCCTGATGCGCCAGGTGCGCCTCTCAACTGAGGGCAAGTTCTCTTCATATGCCCCAGCTGACCACACTGATAATAATTAAATCCCTGGCCTCCATTCTGAGACTGAGACTGACTTTGAGATCGGTTAGGTAGTTGTGGTGGCAAAATCAACTATCCTCCACCCTTCTGTGGGCACGAAAAGGCTTTGTGGCCCGGCTGGCCACACTTGAAACACGTGAAGCTACTAGATGTACTTTTTTCCAAAACCACACTAGGCAAAGGAAAAGTGGATTTTGACTACCGTGGTTGTGGCTAGAATGAAAAACTACCCCTACTCTTCTTATCCTGCCTATAGTCTCCTTGAGAGGCCCCTAGGCCTCAAACTTTGAAGCCTCTCCTCCTCGGCTTGTATGAAAATCTCAATGTATGCCGCCGACTCTACAAGACGGTCATAGTTCCGAATCATGTTCCCAACAATCTTAAAGAAAATTTTGGTTTTCAACTTTTTCTCGAATTCAATGCAACGGTGCTCTTCCGTTGCCACCAACTCTGGTGCAAACCTAGATAAACTAGAGAAGATTACCTCGAACTCGGCCACGGTCATGTCGAGTTGTTTGAGGAATTTGAACTCTTGCCTCAATCTCTCCCTTGCAGCGGGAGGTAAATACTTATTTTGGAAAGCAACCACAAATGCTTCCCATGATGGCTTCACCCTACCCTTGGCATACTTCTACCACTGACCCGCATCCCCTTTAAGGTAGTAACTTGCTAGAGTCACCCTCAACTTGCTATCATCTATATGAAGCATCTCGAACGTCTTCACAGTTTGTTCGAGCCACTCATCCGCTTTCTTGGGCTCGGGGCCACCATGGAATTCATCTGGTTTGGCCCGTAAAAACTCTCTAGTAAGGAAACTCGTTCTTGACTCCATGGTGTTCTCTCGGGCTTGATTCTCCGCCCTCAACACATTCATAGACTCCTTCAAATCCCCCACCATTTCTCGAGCTAGGGCTCTCATTGCAGTTTGACCCGCTTGTCCCACCTGTTCGGCCACATTAGCTTGGACTGCTTGCTCGGCCTTTTTGCTCGGCCATATTAGCTTGGCCGAACCCTTCTTCTTGCACCGAAACCCTATGGATCGGAACCTCATGCACACCTCGGCGAGCCCTACCACGCCTTCCGCCTCTACCGCCACGGACTTGACCCCTTCCTGACATCCTAATAAAGGACACAAGAGAAATAATTTAGCACATTAACTCATATGTGATCGTAACTTGACTCGCACGTTCGCCTACAACAATTCCATATATTTCTCTACCATATACACAATTCAATTTCACTACACATTAGCACTTAGTCAATAAACACATACGGATCATTCTTTCATGATGAAATTTTTCCCACAAAAAATCAAGAATTCTTAGTAGAACGAGTATTGATCAAGCACCCCTCTAATTAGACCTCAAGGAATTTAACAGGCGCAAACAATATCCCAAAAGTCCAATCCCATACCCATTTAGTCACATAAGCATGTTATCACATAGTCACAAAATGCATAACACTTCCTAAGCATGCTAGATGAACCCATTATGGTTAAACAACCACTTCTTACGAGCTCCAAGTATTCAAACCCGGTAGCTCTGATACCAAGTTGTAACGCCCCAAATTTCTAGCCCAAATGATAATGCAACAATCATGGCTCTGTTAAAGGAAATCCAAATATAACTTACCATACTTGCATTACATAATAATAATAGTTCCTCATGCGATATTACATTGATTCAACAACAAGTAAATAACCAAATAAGCACCCCCAAGGGTTTACAATCTTCCAAGGCTTAAGCCTGGTACACAAAATGGTTATTCAAACCCACACATACATAGCCTTTGGCTTACAAATAGGATCACAACAAATGCGAACTTTAGTGCTCTTAACACACACATTTCCACGCCCTCAATTAGGCGAATTCATCACGTCTTTTCCTGCACAAAAATCCGGTACGGTGAGCATAAAGCCCAGTAGGAAATCCTTAACAAAGTATATACATTTTATACAAGTCTCAAGAGATGAATGCACATGCCATGCCATGCCTTTTTGAAAATAAAACACATCTTCATCTTTTGAAAACCATCATGCTCAATGATGTTATGCAACTTCAACTGTTCAAAATTTATCAATTTAATTAAAGGGGGCGTTAAATACAACTCTGGTAATCCCTAGGTCGGTGTCTGCAAGTAGACTATACGAGTACTACCAATTGGCATTTTTACCGGTATTAACCGGAAAATTCGACACCTATCCATGCGACTTTCTAGTCTTTCACCAAGGACACTCAGGCCAACTTAAACAATTTCATCTACACCGCCTATCAAGACTTACCACCGTATTTACCCCAAAACCATTTCATGAAAACCCATTTCCCAACATTCTTTTCTCAATGCAAATTTCCAAAGCTTAACATAGTCTAATGAATTGAAATGCCAATGTATGTTTAATAATGCAATGCAATGTTACTTCCATATTCAATTGTTCCACAAAATATACCATTGTGATCAAAATTTCCAATCCCCTTTTCAACACAATTCCACAAGATGTATATATATATATATATACTTTTATATCCAATTCATTCAAGAGAATAACGTAATTCCCACATTTCGAGCAATCTCAACAATTTAGTCAATTCAAGACTAAATCAACATTTTGACAACAATTTCCAAAATAAACAACATTTCTCATTTTTCACAAAATTCATCATTTATACATAAATAAACAGTTTTCAAAACATCCATTTATTTTGGTACACAAAATAAATATGACAACATCTTCCAAGGATTTTCAACATCTTTCAAAGAAAAGACCCAATTTCTAGGTTTTCTCACCAAAACCAGATGATTTCGAAAATCATATAGATCTTGCAAAAATTTATATATAACTCTAAGAAAATCCCTACCTCAAGTTTTGAAGAAGAAATGAGATGAAACCCCCAAAATCAACGGTGTTGAAACTTGATCTTCACCGCACACAACAAAGCCCTCGAGATGATAACCAACTTTGGTGAAGAACTTAGGTCTAAATCCCAATGGATTTGAAGAAATCAAAGAGAGAAGATGACTTCTAGAGAGAGAAGCTCCTGATCTGGAATTCTGGAGAGTTTTAGAGAGAGAGGGGACTGAAAAAGTTATATGAAATATCATATTCACGAACTAATATAACATGGTCGGCTTGAGCGTGGAATGCCCCGCTTAAGCGTCAAATACACTAACCCAGTGCTTTTGCAGACAGGTCAAACTTCTGACACCAAACATTCTCCGCTCGAGCACATAAACAGCCGTTCGAGCGCATAAACTTCTGAAACCAAACATTCTCCGCTTGACCCCCGCCAGGGCGCTGCCCTTGGACCCGCCAAGGGGCGCTACCCCCTGGACCCCCGCGAGCTGACCAGGCAGCTCGACCCCCGACCGGCCTAGTCGAAGTGGCAAAACATGAAAGAAGGATTGAAACTGGGATCGCTACAGTTGAGGCCATAAGGTGCAAAGTCAATGCGAGCTAAGGAAATGCCGAGAGTATTGGGACCTAATATGTGCATAACATTTACGGGAGTGACCTTCGACCCAACTGGGTTTGATGTGTTTTGAGGAGCCAAGAGGCCAGAAAAGAAGAAGCCATCGACTATGGCAAGCTTTGGGTCGTTGCAGACTTTGCTACTCACGAACACTGCATGCAAAGGAAATGGAGTAGTGCTTCAATAAAGATTGGGTGAAAGAAAGAAAATGTTATTTAAGCTAATTAATTTTCAATAATGTTACTATAATGACATGTCAGAAATTAAAAATTGTTCCTTTACAAATTATAACAATTAAAATGTTGGAGACCAAAATGAAACATATTGTATATTTTGCGGACCGAAAGGGTAATTAACCTTTTTTTTAAGTTGATGTGTATTTTTTGTTCATAAAAGTTGTTTATTTTGATGATGAATATTTACAATGACAACGAGGGAGACAAATTTAATACTTTTAATACTGAAATATTGACTATCAAAATGACACAAAAACATATTTACAATATTTGATTTCAAAATGAAAAACTGACATGGATTATAAATAATTCCAACGAAAAAACTGTGGTTTTGATTATATGATTTTACTGACAAAACTTATTTAAAGCAATTGTATTTTGATGATAATCAAAACCACAGTTTTTTCGTTAGAATTATATATAATCCATGTCAGTTTTTCATTTTGAAATCAAATATTGTAAATATGTTTTTGTGTCATTTTGATAGTCAATATTTCAGTATTCAAAGTATTAAATATGTATTAAATTTGTCTCCCTTGTTGTCATCGTCAATATTCATCATAAAAAAAAACAACATTTTATGAACAAAAAATACACATCAGCTTAAAAAAAGGTTAATTACCCTTTCGGTCCGCAAAATATACGATATGTTTCTTTTTGGTCTCCAGCATTTTAATTCTTATAATTTGTAATGGAACAATTTTTAATTTCTTAGATGTCATTATAGTAACATTACTGAAAATTAATTAGCTTAAATAACATTTTCTTTCTTTCACCCAATCTTTATTGAAGCACTACTCCATTTCCTTTGCATGTAGTGTTCATGAATGGCAAAGTCTGCAATGACCCAAAGCTTGACACAGCCGATGATTTTTTCTTTTTTGGCCTCTTAACTCCTCAAAACACATTAATCCCAGTTGGGTCAAAGGTCACTATAAATGTTATGCGAATATTATAGCGATCCCAGTTTTGACCCGACCTTGTTGTATTCCGAACTCGGGTTTCGCGGTTTCATATTGTTATCCATGTCTTGTTTTCCTCCTTTAACTCTTTGAATTTGAGCTTTGGAATATGTTGGGCATGTTTGGAACAGGTTGGTGGTTAGTTGGTCTAGGTTGTTGTTGCTCAGATTTTGGCTTCTTGCGCTCGAGCGAGGCTTCTTGCGCTCGAGAGAGGTTTCTTGCGCTCGAGCGAGATTTGAGAGTCCTCGGGTTTCTTTCCCAGACGCAGAAGTTTTGGGAAGGTGAAGTTCTTTACTCGAGCGAGCATGTGCGTCTGTAAAACTTCTGAAGCTTTGCATTCTGCACTCGAGCGACTCTTCTTGCACTCGAGCGAGGTCACTTGTTATGTCTGGTCACTTGAGCAACAACTCTTTCGCTCGAGCGAAGGTCGCGTATATCAGTTCGTAACAGAATAATTTTACATCACTCTTTGATTCTTACTCTCCTAAAAACCCTAATCTGGCACTCTCTCTCTTTAAAACTCTCTCTCTCTCTCTCTCTCTCTCTCTCTCTCTCTACAAATACTCTTTGATGCAAGCACCACCACCCTACTTCCTTTGAGAAAAATGTGAAGCATCTCGTGGGCTTCCATTCCATCTGAACAAAGCTCGATTTTGTGCATTTTAAAGTTCTTCTTCCTCTCATTTGGGCTTCTGCACTTGAGGTAGGGATATTCTTCACCTTAATATGGCTTTTAACCTAGATATGTGTTGTTGTGTATAGATGATGGGATTTGAGAGTGTTTTTGAGTAAACTAGGGTTTGGGTTCAAAATTTAAAAGAGGGGTTTTCCATGTTGATCTACAAAATGACCATAGGGCCTTGTGTATGAAGTTTCTCTAGTGCTAAAATGGTGGAATCTAGCCATTAGGTCGAATTTGAGGAAAAGGGAGAGATTTGCCCTAATTTGAGTTAAATAAATTATTTTGTATAAATAATGAAATTGATATGGGAAATATGAAATTGGGAGGGTGTAGGAATGAATGGTGTAGTTGGATTTGATAAATCACTCACCTATGAAAATTTGATTAATTATCTATCTTAAAGATTTTCTATCTGTCTAGAAATATCAGTTTTGGGCTATTGGTGGAGGATAGCTACGATTATTGTAGAAACTGCATGAGGACTAAGTGAATTGAAACCTGTCATTTAAATTATGTCATTGAATATGACGGTATGATTGAAACATTGAATATGTGTTGTGGATAGTCATTGTATATGACAAAGTTTTAATACATTGTATATGTATAATTGCTTGAAAGGAGAAAGGGGATGTACTCCATTATTTGAGAGGAGATAGGAGTTAAACTCCATTTAAAATTAAGTTGGTTGTAGTGTCCAGGGTGAAAGTTCTAAAATCTTGTGTATATATAGGTGTCGATTCCCTCGGATGAGAATTCCGTAAAAAGACAAAATAGAAGTGTTGGAGTGATGAATGTATTGAATTGTGAACCATTGAGTTGGATTAACCTAAAATGGATGAATGGAAATGTATTAAACAATTGTGAATTTAAGTTGGTTATGAATATTGATAATGGATGAATGGAAATGGATGAATGGAAATGTATTGAATTGTGAACCATTGAGTTGGATTAAACAATTGTGAACCATTATTAACCATTTCCATTCATCCATTTCAGATTTTCAGTGATGCTTCACATAAGGGTTTGGGTTGTATATTAATGCATGGGGGCAAAGTCATAGCATATGCATCTCGTCAATCTCGTCAGTTGAAACTTCATGAAAAGAATTATCCAACCCATGATCTGGAGCTAGCAGCCGTGGTGTTTGCTTTGAAGATTTGGCATCACTACTTGTATGGAGCCTCTTGCCAAGTTTTTACAGATCACAAGAGCTTGAAGTACTTGTTCACTCAAAAGGAACTGAATTTGAGGTAGAGAAGATGGCTTGAATTATTGAAGGATTACGACATGCAGATTCAGTATCACCCAGGTAAAGCAAACTCGGTAGCCGACGCATTGAGTAGAAAGTCAGTGGGAAGTTGGGCTTGCCTAGCCATGATTTCAGTGGAGCCGACTACTATTGGGGAAGTAAAGGCAAGGCAGATGGAGGATGAATTCCTGAAGAAAGTGGCCGACGAGATTATCACCAGGCCGAGGTCAGGTTACACCCTTGAGAATGGAGTGCTTAAGTTTGAAGGAAGATTGCGCGTGGCCGACATCCCAGAGTTGAAAGGAAAGATTTTGCAAGACTCTCATGGATCCAGATTTGCAGTTCATCCAGGGAACACCAAAATGTATCAAGATGTAAAACAGACCTTTTGGTGGCCGAATATGAAAAGAGAGATAGCCGAGTTCGTGTCCCAGTGTTTGTATTGTCAACAAGTGAAAGCAGAACATCAGAGGCCAGCAGGGCTTCTCCAACATTTGCCGATTCTTGAGTGGAAATGGGAACACATCTCCATGGATTTTGTGATTGGTTTGCCGAAGACACAGAAAGGAATGGATTCGATTTGGGTTATAATCGATAGATTAACTAAGTCAGCACACTTCTTGCCTGTTAAGACTTCGTTTAATGCTAATCGACTTGATGTGTTGTATATTAATGAGATTGTTACACTTCATGGTGTGCCGATGTCCATTGTGTCAGACCGAGATCCAAAGTTCGTTACTAGATTTTGGCAGAGTTTACAAAGGGCTTTGGGGACCGAATTGAGGTTTAGTACGGCCATTCATCCCCAGACCGATGGCCAAACAGAGAGAACAATTCAAACACTTGAAGATATGCTTAGACTTTGTGTATTGGACTTCCAAGGAAGCTGGGAAGTGCATTTGCCATTAGTAAAATTCGCTTACAACAACAGTTATCAAGCTAGCATTGGCATGGCGCCGTACGAAGCCTTGTATGGAAGAAAGTGCAGATCGCCGATATGTTGGACCGAAGTAGGAGATAAAGCTTTGATCGGCCCCGATCTAGTTCAAAGGACAACCAAAAAAGATCAAGCTTATCCAACAGAGAATCAAAACCGCTCAGGGTCGACAAAAGAGTTACGCCGATCAAAGAAGAAAGGAGTTAGAGTTTGAAGTTGGGGACCATGTATTCCTGAAGACCTCGCTGATGAAAGGAGTTTCAAGATTCGGGAAGAAGGGTAAATTGGCACCCTGTTACATTGGACCATTCGAAATTCTTGAGAAAGTTAACCCAGTTGCCTACAGACTTGCTTTGCCACCGAGATTAAGTCAAGTTCATAATGTGTTTCATATCTTGAGGTTGAGGAAGTATATTCGGGATCCACTGCACGTGATTAATCATTTTGGAATTGTGGTTGATGAAGATTTAAGCTATGAAGAATAGTCGATGCGTGTTATCGATAGACAAGTGAGGCAATTGAGAAACAAGGCAATACCGATGGTGAAAATTGAATGGAATGAGCATTACGGCAGGGATGCTACATGGGAAATGAAAGAAGAAATGAAAGTCCGATATCCGGAGTTATTCTTGAAATCGAGGTAACTCAAGTTTGGAGACCAAACTTCTTTAAGGAGGGTAGGATGTAATAACCCTCACACTGTCCTAACCATGCTCATATGCATTCATATGATTTTGTCTTGTTAAACTTGCATTTCAAGTCTTGTCCTTGTTCACTTAAGTATTACAGCATGCTTTGTACCTTGCCCGGTGTGGGTTTAGCCGAGGTCACTCTGAGCCTAGGTCAGTTTTGGACCTCTTACATCGAAGACCACCTTGGAATTTACTTTGGTTGACTCCACCATTGCTCTGACATGTTGGCCGAGATGTCACCATCTAGGCCAAGGTGTTCGTCGCCAAGGCCGAGATGTGTATTATCTAGGCCGAGATGTCACCCTTAAACCTAAGTAACCTTACTCCTGGATTGGTACGACCTAGACCGAGGTGTGGCACATCTAGGCCAAGTGTTGTCCTTTCTAGCCGATGTCCTTGCCCTTTGCTTGCCGAAGTCTTGTTGTTAGCCGATGTCATTACTTGTCAGAGTGCTCTTGCTGCCTAGCTTGTTGAGTACACTTTGTCATAGTCTTGTCTTTTCACTCAGTCACCTTTTTTAGTAGAACCAACCAGCCATTGCCACGTACCCCTGCAGAGGGTTAAGTCAGCCGACAGACCCAGAAAATATACATTTTGTATTATATCTTTGCCTTGTAGAGAGAGAAGCTCTAGGAAGAAGAATAAGTTTTAGAGTGAGAGTGGGCTTTCGAGCTTGATTCCTAGAGATCAAACCGTTAGATTCGTGTATTGAGGTTAGATTCTTGATTTACTCTTGTCGTTCTTTATGTTTATCTAGCTGCATTGCACGATCGAACCTGTTCTGCACGTCATGCATTGATTTAAAGTTGGTTTTAGAAAGAGAAAATAGTGTTCATGTGTTCTTGAAGAAAAAGTCTTGTTTGATCCGAAAGTTTGCATTAAGATTCATGTTTTTGTGTTTGTTCTCACAAGATCATTGAATATGGGTACCCAGGTCCATGTTTTTGAATGCATAGCATGAAATTTCAAATTTTGTAATAGCAAATTATGATCTCAGCATTCATCTTCCTCATGTTCATGTTCATCATGTTTGTCATGTTCTTCAAGAGAGGGAAACCCAGACTTTCCCGACTTCATTTCCTTGAATGTGGCCATCGAGGCCACACCTCGGTAAGGAGGTGTGGGACCTCGGCCTAGATCTGGTAGTTGCCCAGCATGTTTTCCTGAGATAAGGAACTGTGTTTTGTTTTGATTTGACTTAGTTTTTGAAGAATGTCGAGGTCATTTGCATGCATGCAAGACTTGTTTTGAGTAGTGCATTCAATAGACTTTGCCACGTGTTTGTAGGACTTGGACTTGCCCTGACCCCGACGTTTGAAGAACTAGGTGAGTGGTATTTCTAATAAAGTTATGTTATTAAGTTTTGATAAGGTTTTGCCTTGCTTGTTTTGGAAAAGTATTTGTTAAGCATGAATGATTATCCCCTTTTTGTGTATCAAGTATTAGCTTCGGTTTTGACATTCTTTGAAAGTCCGTACATGCTAGGGGACTCTAAGAATTTGTAGCACAATCTTTGAAAGTCCGTACGTGCTAGGAGACTCTAAGCATTTGTAGCACAATCTTTGAAAGTTCGTACGTGCTAGGGGACTCTAAGCATTTGTAGCACAATCTTTGAAAGCCCGTACGTGCTAGGGGACTCTAAGCAATTGTAGCACAGTCTTTGAATGTGTCATCCCTTGGAACTTGAAAACCTTGAAAGACCTTGATTGTTGAGACTTGAAAGATTTGTTAGACAAACTTGATTTGCTCTTCGATTTTGTACAAGATGTGACGTGCCTTGATTTGATAAAGATTTCGAAAATCATTCATGTAAACCCCTTTATTATTTATACCATTCACTGAGTATCCAAGCTCACCCCTCTCTATATTATATATGTAGGTGACGAGCAGGACGGCGGTGACGCCTAGATGTACTTGCCACTTGTTTTGGATTTTGCACTTTTGCAGCATCTTGAAGATTATGCTTCTTAGTTGTATTTCATTGTATTCTTGTATTTGATGGCTGAAAAGCCTTTTGGTCAAGATGTATTTTTGTACTTCATTTTTGTTGTAATTAAAGCTATGTAATGATGTATGCCATTCCATTTAACTTATGCACTGCTCTTATGGACTACTTAGCTTTGAATTTATTGCTTCCGCATTTGTAAACCCCATATGTATACTCCGTTTGTGTGTGAATTTTGAAAGTTGGCCTTCGGTAATCTCGGATTACTGGCCATCACGGCACCATTGTACTAGGGGCGGAATGGGGTCATGACACTTATATCTAAGTTAAACTTCATATATTGTGTTAGTTTATCTTTACTGGGCTTTGGCTCACCCTACTTGGGAAATCACTTTCAGGTACAAGTGATATGCTTCCTCTAAGGACATAGCTTGGGAGGACTTAGGAGCAGAAGGCTCTATTTTGTTATTTTTGTATTTAAATGTTTATTCAAGCCAAGGGCTTTACATGTATAGAGCCTAGGACTCTTTTGTTATAACCAAGTGATATCTTGGAAAGATGTAAGCTCGTAGGGCATTTATTATTGTTATCAACTTGTAGCGATCCTAGTTTTGCCACTTCGCTGAGTATTTCGGGGGTCAAGCTGCCCAGTCAGCTCGCGGGGGTCCAGAGGACAGTGCCCTGGCGGGGTTGAGGGGCAGCACCCCTAAAACAAAAATGCAAAACACATTCGAAGTTGCTTTTCCGCTCGGTCGGTCTGGGGTGTCAGGAGTTGAACCGAGGGAATTTCGGGCTGGGGACTAGGGCCGCACGTGCAGGAGAGGGGCTGCACGTACGGGAGGCCAAGTCGCACATGCGGAAAATACGGGCAGAGGGTGTAGCATTTTGCTAAAAAGGCAGGTGCGGGAGAAGGAAGCCGCACATGCGAGGGTGAGGGCCGCATGTGCGGGAGAACGCACCACACGTACGGGAGGAGGCTCCTCACATGCAGGAAGTTAGATGAGATCCGAATTTTCCTCTTTCTCCTCTCTTTGGGCTGATTGTGTATCACTTTTTGCATATCTCTCTCTCTAAAAACATTTCCTCTTCCTTCTCTCTACATTTCCTACGAAAAAACCTCACAAGATCCTTGATTTCTCCAAATCCATTGGGATTTAGATCCAAGTTCCACATCAAAGTCGGTTATCTAGATGAGGGCTACGTTGTGTGTGGTGGAGATCGAATTTCATCATTGTTGATTTTGGGGTTTTTTTTTCAACTTGTTTCTTCTTCAAACTTGAGGTAGGGATTTCCTTTGAGTTATATATCTGTTTTTGCAAGATCTAGATGATTTTCGAAATCATCATTTGATTAGCTTTGAGAAATTAATTGTTGATTGCAAGAAGATGAGTGATTTTGAAATAGGGTTTATTTTCTTTTCCTTTTAAAATAGAAATTGAGGGTTTTGAACCATATTGATTGAAGAAAGATGATTTTGGGGAGATTCTTCTAAATATTTTGGAGATGAATGGGTTTGATGAGAAAACCTAGAAATTGGGTCTTTTTTGAAAGATGTTGAAAATCCTTGGAAGATGTGGTCATATTTATTTTGTGTACCAAAATAAATGGATGTTTTGAAAATTGTTTATTTATATATAAATGACGAATTTTGTGAAAAAATGAGAAATGTTATTTATTTTGGAAATTGTTGTCAAAATGTTGATTTAGTCTTGAATTGACAAAATTGTTGAGATTGCCCGAAATGTGGGAATTGCGTTATTCTCTTGAATGAATTGGATATAAAAGTATATATTATTCATCTTGTGGAATTGTGTTGAAAAGAGGATTGGGAATTTTTTATCACAATGGTATATTGTGTGGAACAACTGAACATGGAAGTAATGTTGCATTGCATTATTAATCATACATTGGCATTTCAATTCATTGGACTATCTTAAGCTTTGGAAATTTGCATTGAGAAAAAAATGTTGGGAAATGGGTTTTCATGAAATGGTTTTGGGATAAATACGGTGGTAAGTCTTGATAGGTGGTGTAGGTGAAATTGTTTAAGTTGGTCTGAGTGCCCTTGGTGAAAGACCAGAAAGTCGCTCGGATAGGTGTCGAGCCTTCTAGTTAATACTGATAAAAACGACAATTGGTAGTACTCGTATAGTCTACTTGCAGACACTGACCTAGGAATTACCAAAGTTGTATTTAATGCCCCATTTAATTAAATTGATAAATTTTGAACAGTTGAAGTTGCATAACATCATTGAGCATGATGGTTTTCAAGAGATGAAGATGTGTTTTATTTTCAAAAATGGGGTGTCTTTGGCATTAATGTAGACACCTCATTTTTGACCAACCTTAAGACTCAGACATCACCGATTGAGCGCACGGTGACGTTGCATAATGTGCTTGTTCATAAGTTTCAGAGTCGCGGCCGTGAGCCCTGCCTCCGGACTTCCGAACCCTCTTCTGTGCCTTGCCTCGGTTTGCGAACCAGGCTCGGTTTTCTTTGTTTCTTTTCCTGAGGGGAGGGAGAGGTCCCGTAGACCATCTCTCAGTGGCCGTGGGCTACACTTGGTGGCCGTGGGCATTTTGCCCATTTCGGAGCCCGATTTCCGGTTTTTCGGGACCGTTGGCCGTGTGCCTCGGTTCGGGACCGCCTAACCATCTCCGTTTGTTCTGATTTTTGGCATACTTCTTTTCTACTCCCTTTTGAAGGACACTGGGGTCAGAGAAACCCATTTCGTGGCCGAACGCCACTTTCGGTGCTTAACAGCCCATTTTCGAGACCCCGAACTGCGTGTTTTGGCCCCCGAGCATTCATTTTGCATCGGTTTTTGTTCATTTTTGGCAGGTACCTCTGTTTTATCGCCGGGAAGGCCATAGAAGGGTGGGAGGCCAGCAATTTTCTTGGCAACCAGTTATGTTCCATTTTCGCCCTCCGACACCCGTTTTTCGCACTTCCGGGCCAATGTTGAACACCTTGGAGCCACTTTCTTCAAACCCAAACCACATATTTGTGATGTACACACATGGGAGGACCCTAAAAGTTCATGGCCGGCCACTAATGATTCTTGACCCTTTTGAACCCCCCCTTCCGAGCCAATGTTGAACACCCTTGGGCCACTTTCTTGAACTTTGAACCACATATTTGTGTTGTACACACATGGGAGGACCCTAAAAAGTGGTGGCTGGCCATTAATGTTACTTGACCCTTTTGACCCCCTCCTTCCGGGCTAATGTTGAACACCTT